>NQII01002095.1:257383-309444 GCA_002778355.1 Clitarchus hookeri | reverse complement strand
GGGCTGGGCAGGGCAGAGATGCCGTGAGGGGTGGCTGGCTGGCGTGTGTCCCGGGACACACCCCCCTTCTGACATGCAGCTGCCGGCCGCCTTCCCTCTACTTCCCAGCCGCCCCGCCGAGTCCTGCCACGCGCTTAAAGTGCGATATCGCCGTTACGCGCAGGACTCAGAACTGGCGTGCAGTATTCTCGTCGTGCTGCGTGTACCTATAGGACTTTAAGGGTTTCGCCTTTCGTCTGCCTGGCGCTTGAACTGCGTTGCAGTGTGTTTGGAATCCTGGTTTTTGACTAAACTATTAAGCGTGCCTTCTGTATGTTTACCTAATAAAATATATCCCAGACGAGGACAGAATGGTACTTTAAAATTTACCACGCTTGCTGTAAATATAATTTTGGAGCACTCCAATATAGTTAAAAATGCCCTTTTCACAATTCCGTATCTTAAAACATTGCCCGACACGAGCCAAACTACGATAGGAGTCTGTATTGAACTTTGCTACAGACGTTTCATCAATGAAATGATAAGGTCACAGGATGATGGTTCCATAGGTACACGCAGCACTACGAGAAAACTGCACGCCAGTTCAGAGTCCTGAGCGTAGCGGCGATGGCACTTTTGAAGCGCGTGCCAGTCTGAATTATTCAGAATAAGTAATTATATCAACAATATTAATATTAATATTAATTCTGTAGCCCTTATAGCTCCCGCGCTTCTCGGCCAAAAAAAAAAATGATGCAGGCAGGCGGAACCCTTAAGCGGTGACCCTATAATTTTATTAGTAAGATGGTTCAGGGCAGGGCCCGAATCTTCCTCGTCACATTTTCATCTGTCTCCATTTCGGGTTTCATATGATTTTGGCGTAAAATNAGGGCAGGGCCCGAATCTTCCTCGTCACATTTTCATCTGTCTCCATTTCGGGTTTCATATGATTTTGGCGTAAAATTTTTGCCCTCCTCCTGAAAGTGTTTTAGTTTTCGTTTCGCAGCCTGTGAGACAGGATACGTGTGAGAGGCTACAAAGAATCCTAATCCAGTCAGCTGGCTGTCAGTGGACGAAGAAACATTGAAAAGGCATCGCCTGTTTGTGCTTCTACTTGTAAAGCAGTGTTGCTTTGCCGGTTATTGCATGCAAGATTTACGGGGATTATGTTGCGCCAAACGGAGTTTATGTCTGATTGGTTGGGAGTGATGTAATGGCTGTAGTGTGTTCTGGATTATAGTCTATTCGCGGTATCCTCAAACTTTTTTTAATCAAACCTATGAAAAATCACCCCATGTATGACGGTTTGATTGTTTCCCATTTCCCTAATATGTCATGTATCACATGAGTTTTACACTTCTGTTAACATTAAAGTATCGTACTTTTGTTCAAATTGAATTTTTACTTCTATTTTTACTCTAAATTATAATATTTAATTTATAATTACTGGGACTGAAAACATAGAGAAAATGAATGTGTTGGTAATGGCTAGTAAGAAATAGTCACCGTTTTGCCACCGTATTCCTTAGTTATTTTGTGACACAGTCACTTTATTTATTCCTTTCAAACCATTTAATTGTTTTGTTACATGTCTCCCTTGTCCAATGAGGCTCGTAATTTCAGCTCTGCTGGAATNAGGGCAGGGCCCGAATCTTCCTCGTCACATTTTCATCTGTCTCCATTTCGGGTTTCATATGATTTTGGCGTAAAATGTTTGCCCTCCTCCTGAAAGTGTTTTAGTTTTCGTTTCGCAGCCTGTGAGACAGGATACGTGTGAGAGGCTACAAAGAATCCTAATCCAGTCAGCTAGCTGTCAGTGAGCGAAGAAACATCGAAAAGGCATCGCCTGTTTGTGCTTCTACTTGTAAAGCAGTGTTGCTTTGCCGGTTATTGCATGCAAGATCTTGAGGGGATTATGTTGCGCCAAACGGAGTTTATGTCTGATTGGTTGGGAATGATGTAATGGCTGTAGTGTGTTCTGGATTATAGTCTATTCGCGGTATCCTCAAACTTTTTTTAATCAAACCTATGAAAAATCACCCCATGTATGACGGTTTGATTGTTTCCCATTTCCCTAATATGCCATGTATCACATGAGTTTTACACTTCTGTTAACATTAAAGTATCTTATTTTTGTTAAAATTGAATTTTTACTTATATTTTTACTCTAAATTATAATATTTAATTTATAATTACTGGGACTGAAAACATAGAGAAAATGAATGTGTTGGTAATGGCTAGTAAGAAATAGTCACCGTTTTGCCACCGTATTCCTTAGTTATTTTGTGACACAGTCACTTTATTTATTGCTTTCAAACCATTTAATTGTTTTGTTACATGTCTCCCTTGTCCAATGAGGCTCGTAATTTCAGCTCTGCTGGAATNGCTTTCAAACCATTTAATTGTTTTGTTACATGTCTCCCTTGTCCAATGAGGCTCGTAATTTCAGCTCTGCTGGAATCGTCTTAACCCGTTCAGTCCTCGTGTTCGTGGTCGAGGACATGTTGAACGTGAAGTGTTTTATGGTTGGCACTCCTGTACACAACAAGGTGTCAGTGGCCGGGGTTTGGACATAGACAAAATATGAGGTAGACCGCTTATTCGTCTTCTGCGCATGTACCCAACATTAACCTACTTCAAAGCAACACACCTGTCAAAAAAAATGTTATTTTATATATTGATTTGCAAAACACAAGCACTTTTATATGAATAAAATACTTTCACCAATTTGAATTTAATCTAACGGCATTCTAAATTGGTTAGAAGAAGTGTACAGACATCTCAAAGCTCTTGTTTATTCAACAGTGCTCTAACCTCAAATCCAATCCACGCCGTTTTTGCTAGCCGTATTGGCAGAAAAGCAGTTCAGTGTTGACACACGGAGATTTGTTGTGCGCAGCCAGCGAGATCGGTCTACCTCATATTTAGTCTATGGGCTTTGAGCATCTTCCTTGTGAGAAATCTGATTCGCTGAAGTGTCTGCATCTTTCACTTGTAACATCAACAAACACACAGCACGTTGTACGTTGTTTACTGGTTGTGGGGAACAAGCTCGATACAAGTACAAAGGGCATAAAAAAATTTTTACGATTGTAACATTTGAGCTTATAAGTTAAATCGTGACTAAAAGGGTAAAGTAATGATGGGCTTCAAATATTTACAGACGTTGGCACACGCTTCTGACGACTAAATACTCTAGTTTTTACCATCTTAATTTTTAAACCTATAAGCTGTTCACGTTTATTTAAGCACTTTTGAAATCAACCTTTAAAAATTGCCCCCTGCTCCTATCTTCATATGCATAAACAGGTTCACTGAACGACAAATGTCGATTAAAGTTGGTAACTTCGGAGGGAAAATAGTCTTGTCTTAAGGTTGAATTAAAAGAAACAAGTAAACGTTTGTGAATACTGGGATGATTTCTTTTGCTTTTGCTTATGCTCGTAAGTGTAAGAATTAGCACGTTTGTAAAGAATATTTATTTGTATAACAATTTCGCAGTCTTGGTTGACCGACGAACGAATAAAGTGATCAGGCCCATGGCATTGCTAATTTTACATATGGCGGAAGAATACACAGTGTGCATACAATTAGATCTTGAGCAGGGCTTTCAAAAGTTCTCGATTTTACCGTGAACGGCTTATAAGCCGACCTCCCGTGGCGCAGTCGGTTGGTGCGCCGCCGGTCTGGGTTGCGGGAGGTTCTTGGTTCGAATCCCAGGTAAGACATGTGTGTTGGTTTAAGTTCGGTCATACGTTAGTTTGTAAGCTTCCCCCTTGATAAGCCTCCAGGCATAACACTGGGGGACGTTAATAAGCCCTTACCGATCCAATCCAAACGACCCATAAGACGAAAAGAACGCATGATATATGCAGCATGTGTGTACGTGTGTCTGGTGTACGGGTACAATTCATGCCTGTGCATGTGTGGGACAGTGGGAGAAAGTTGATAGAGCGCGAGTAGGGAGCGGAGGTGTCCCAAGAGGTGCCTTTAACATCGACACCCCTCCACAGCGCTCGGGAATAACGAACCCTCTCTACTCCCTCCAGGGAAGAGCAACAGGACCCCAGAACGCTTGATGATAAATTCTGATCTCCTACACCCTCCTTTGTCTTCGTTATGAGTTCCACCCACACAGCTCTCCCTTCCTCCGGTTCTTCCCCTGCCTTATGCGAGGAAAGTAATACGTCCTCCAGACGCCCATTTTTCACCCTTAACCACAGTCTTGATACCGAGTGAAAATGCTGTTAATTCAGCACTTGTACTTCATTACGAACGGCAGTACAGGGATTATGGGGATTTTGGTACATCGGGACATGGGACCGGAGCGTCGGAGCTGTTCGTGCTCTGTCATTCCGGTCGGCCGGCGGCCATAATGGATAAAGGTGACCTTTACCCTTCACCTTGACCCCCGGTGACCTTTGGCCTTGACCCCCAAAATTATAAAAAAATATTTAAAAAGTATTTAAAAATTATGAAAAAAATTATTTACAAAAAAAACTTATATTTCCGGAAGTCCCCATACCTCCCTCCACCAATACTTATTCCACCATCTTGATAGGTGCAGTCCACCATCTTGGTAGGCGTCACAGCCACCGTCCGCTATTTTGGTCGGTGCAGTCCGCCATATTGGTAGGCGTCACATAAACCTTCCGCCATATTTGGTTTTTCGTTTGTCATTTGTTTATACATCACTGGAGTTTGTCTCTCACCTTCATTCAACCGCCATCTTGATTTTTTCGTTTGTCATTTGTTTTACATTGCTGGTGCTGTCCCCAGCACCGCGCCCAGCAGACGACTGACCACTCCACTCCCCCTTCCAATATACTTAACTGATCAATTGCCCCACCCCTGATTCTCATTGGCTAACTGCCCACCCCCTTCCAATATATTTAATTGCTCAGCCAATGTTTTTCATTGGCTAATTACTCAGTGTTTTTGGAGACCTTCGTTCCGACCAATTGGAAGCCTACTTTAATCGTGAGGGTGGATTATTTTTTCCCCTTAAAAACTCTTTATAAGACGCATCCCGCGCCCCCTCGGGAAAGCAGTAATTTTTCTCGCTATCGTTCCTTTTTCGCTATTTTAAGAGGAAAGTCTAATTAAATATATTGGAAGGAGGGAGTGGAGGGGCCAGTCGTCTGCTGGGCACGGTGCTGGGGACAGCGGTAGCAGTGTAAAACAAATGACAAACGAAAAAAAAGCAAGATGGTGGTCGAACGAAGGTGAGAGACAAACTCCAGTAATGTATAAACAAATGACAAACGAAAATGCCAAGATGGCGTCCTTTAGCAATGTATAAACAAATGACAAACGAAAAAAAAAATCAAGATGTCCGCACACGATAGAATGAGTATTGGTGAGGGGTCGTGGGGAAGGGGTGTGGTGGGGGAAGGCGGACCTCCGGAAATGTGAGTTTTTTAAAAATAAATTTTCTTATAATATATATTTTTTTATCATAATTTTTAATAATTTTAAAATAATTCTTTAATAATTTTAGAATACATTTTTAATAATTTTTTTGGATTTTTTGGGTTTTTGAGGTAAAATGTTACCGTGTCAAAGCCAAAAATCAAGTTCCAAGTCACCTGGAGCCAATATGGCCGCCGCTATAGGCTTTTTGTTTGTATCCTCACACTTTATGAATAAAACATTTGAAAAAATCACACCAAGCCTGACACATTTAATTGTTTCACAAACCATACACATGTGATAGGCGTATCATACTTCTGTTAATATAAATGTGCCCNCAAACCATACACATGTGATAGGCGTATCATACTTCTGTTAATATAAATGTGCCCTATTATTTTAAATTCAAACTTTCAGTTAAAAATAGAGAGAAAAGAGGCACGTTGGTAATTGCTAGTAAGAAACAGTTCTGCTGTAAAATTTAATTAATTGATCTTTATTTACGTAATTTATAAAGTAATAGTTGTTTCTTATCATATTTAGGTTTTCAGGACTGCAATGTTGGAAAATCACTCCAAATTATGCATCAAAAACAAATTTTTGATAGTCTGTTTTTTCTCCTTAAAGATAACTTCCTGATTCNCATATTTAGGTTTTCAGGACTGCAATGTTGGAAAATCACTCCAAATTATGCATCAAAAACAAATTTTTGATAGTCTGACCAGCGAAAAAAAAAAAAATGTTTTTTCTCCTTAAAGATAACTTCCTGATTCTTTTGTATGAAGCGGCACGATACGTAGTATCCCGTAAGTAGAAATTTAACAGAGTTTCAGAAAAGTTGTAAGTTTCCACGAATAGAATATAGTAATATCCTGGAATTTTCGGTGAGTCAAGTTATATAGCATAGCCATATGAACTAAGGCCAACTTCTTTGCGAGCCAACCTGTAGATAATTTATAGGTGTTAATTACTTTTCCGCTTACACTATTATTATTCTTCATTTATAGCCTGCAATCTACTACAAGGCGAAACACTACTTTACAACTAGTTTTATGCGTACATTCATGAAAATACAAGCAACACGAATAAACCATAAAAATTAATATACGTAAATAAAACATGTGTTTACGCAATATACAAAAAGAGAATCTACATAGCTGTTTAGAAATCGTGCCGGGCGATGCTGCTGGTCGGCGGTTTTTCTCGGAGATCTACTTTTTCCCCGCCCTTGGATTCTGTAGCTGCTCCATACTCACCTCACTTCACTCTCACCGGCTCTCAAGAACTCGATGTTAAGAGGTGCCCAAATCTCTCCACTCTACACTGCACTGCATAATTATGCTACTTGAATATAGTATATACATTGTTGAATTATTCAATAGTTTTTTAAAANTATACGTAAATAAAACATGTGTTTACGCAATATACAAAAAGAGAATCTACATAGCTGTTTAGAAATCGTGCCGGGCAATGCTGCTGGTCGGCGGTTTTTCTCGGAGATCTACTTTTTCCCCGCCCTTGGATTCTGTAGCTGCTCCATACTCACCTCACTTCACTCTCACCGGCTCTCAAGAACTCGATGTTAAGAGGTGCCCAAATCTCTCCAATCTACACTGCACTGCATAATTATGCTACTTGAATATAGTATATACATTGTTGAATTATTCAATAGTTTTTTAAAACCCTAAAGTTGTAAGACCGTAGAACTTGTACTTCGGGTATCTTTGGCAAGNACCCTAAAGTTGTAAGACCGTAGAACTTGTACTTCGGGTATCTTTGGCAAGGATTCGTTTTCTCCATTCGAGCTACGAGGTCCTGATTGCGCCGGACGGCTTATAAAATACAACTCAAATTACAATTGGTATTGAAACCTATGCCGCAAGGCCGGCTTCTTATTGACGTAGCTTCGAAGTTTCGCATCACAGTTAATAAGGATACCAAGTTATAAGAGAATAACATTTCCACTTAATAACTGAAAATAAAAAGTTCATCCACTTGAGTACTCAGGCCACGCCTTGAGTTTTAGGAGGATTAATTGCTTTATGATAACAGTAGTTAAGCATGTTCCAGGGAAAACACACTACAGAAACAAGTACAGCAAGTCAGTAAATTTAGCATTTGTAACATAAACCAATAATACACTGAAATAAACATTTTTTTTNGAAACAAGTACAGCAAGTCAGTAAATTTAGCATTTGTAACATAAACCAATAATACACTGAAATAAACATTTTTTTTTACTGGGCCATCCAATACAGTAGTTTCCAACCTAACTTGGCAAAATTACGAGTTATGCATTGTGGTATTTGGTAAGCAATGAGTCATGAACGGGGAAAAAAAATCTGTGTACAGAAGTAACTGCTGAACAATTGTTATCATATTCTGAAGATATGTGTTAAATATCCTACTNGTAGTTTCCAACCTAACTTGGCAAAATTACGAGTTATGCATTGTGGTATTTGGTAAGCAATGAGTCATGAACGGGGGAAAAAAATCTGTGTACAGAAGTAACTGCTGAACAATTGTTATCATATTCTGAAGATATGTGTTAAATATCCTACTNAAAAAAAATCTGTGTACAGAAGTAACTGCTGAACAATTGTTATCATATTCTGAAGATATGTGTTAAATATCCTACTCGCGCTTCCACTAAGATGAGGTTATTGTGCGCCGTGAAGTTAGCACAAAACGAGTGTAACACATTCCTAATACAGTAGTGTCGACAGTTGTACATTCTGTATAGAATATTTACGAGTAACGTGACGTTAGCAGTCTTAAGGGAACTCCAAGATCTCTATCCTATTAGATATTGCCAGTATTGTCTAATTATTAATAAGTATTATGTCAATTTTTATGTTTTGAACGCCCGTTATTCTAAAATCCAAAACTGGATTTTGCTAACCATCAAACTACACTGAAACGTTTACGAGGTTGATGGTCCCTATAATTTGCATCGTATCGGAAATATTTTNTGCTAACCATCAAACTACACTGAAACGTTTACGAGGTTGATGGTCCCTATAATTTGCATCGTATCGGAAATATTTTGGAAACAAAACACATAGGCCTATGTGAAGCGGAGTGAAGAGATTTTGGCGGCTCTTAACATCGAGGTCTTGAGAGCCGATGAGGATGAAGTGAGGTGAGTATGGAGCAGCGCCGGGATTCAAGGGCGAGGGAAACAGGAGACCCCGAGAAAATTCACTGACCAGCGGCATCGTCCGGCACAATTCCCACATGCGAAGATCCGGGAGCGACTCCGGTTCGCCTAGGTGGGAAGCGAGTAGTCTGACCACTACGCCACCGCAGTCCCTTAGGCCCGTGTGGTTATTGCAAGCCAGCCACTTACATATTTTTATCAGTTATGATCTAGAGAATGCAAGTTTATGGATTCATTTAGCTCAAGATCTAGACTAAAGTAAGACGTCTTAGTTTGCCAGCTGAAATGCTGCATGCTGTTTTAATAGTGTGTGCCACGCCATAAAATGACGTTGCATAGAGCGTATTAGATCACAACATCTTAACGTTATTGTTTTTTCAAACAATATTAGGCGTTTTATTTTCGCCCGTGGGAAGTGACTGAGAAGACGACTCAAAGAGCGGTCTCGTGCCAAGTTTTGGCGGTAATGACTTCCTAAGTGTGTCGCCTGTCACGTGCTGCTTTGAACGTCAAAGCGCACGTCACTGAGAAGTTGATTGTAGTTCCTCTGCTAGTTCACAGATTTCGTGATCACCGGCGCGCGACGCTGCATCTGACATGTTACCAGCACTCAAGACTGCTTGACGGTTCCCCAACATTTTGCAGGAGTTTGAATTTGTATTTTCTCCGCAGTTTATGCAAGCGAAAATATTGTGAAGCTGTTTTTGAAATACGACAGTTGAAGTTATTATATTCAACGGGGGAAAAAAATTTAGAGCATTAGTGGTTATTCTTGTAATAGATTATTTAAATAACTACTAATGACAAAACTAGGTAAGTTACATGCAAAACCTTTATAAATTTAGCAATTTCGTCCTTACTAAACTTCCCCGAAAACTAAACTACTATTTGAATTTGTTAATATTCGATGTCATACCATGATTAGTCAATTAGGCAAGTAAAATTAATGTGTGAGGTTGAATACGTCAGCCTTTTATATATAGTTTTATAATATATACATACGTTAGAGTATATATACGTATATAATAGATTTAAACATATACTATACATAGGTGTACATTATATATTTTCCTGATATCCCATACCAANTATAATAGATTTAAACATATACTATACATAGGTGTACATTATATATTTTCCTGATATCCCATACCAAATATTTAATGACAATATTTTTGGTATTTGAGGATAGATATATTGGTACAGTCGGGAAAGCGGGCAAGTTATCATAAGCCGTAATATTACGTATTATTTCATTACCCAAAAGAACCGACCATTTTGATAAAATCGTAAAAGTAATTATCACACGTACTGTGACCGGAAAAAAAAATCTACTTGCTATGGTGGGCGTGTAATTGTACATACTTCTACACGTACACAAGAGTTAATGAAGCGTTTATTCGTGGCCTCCTCTGCTGTTGCGTGTAGTGATTGGCCTAGGTATTGCAATGCGCGAAGTCGCTGTAGCGTTTATTTTCCGGGGGAAAAAAAATGTTTCTGCTAATTTGAGCCACAGTTCATTGTTTCCGCTGTATGAGGCAACTGTAACAAACGTTAACAATAGACTGGCGCCGATTAACGCGCTGTGAGCACAGCTGGACGTTTCTGGTGTGATGTATGCAGAAACTATTAGTGACGCATTCTGCCTATATGGGNTGCTAACCATCAAACTACACTGAAACGTTTACGAGGTTGATGGTCCCTATAATTTGCATCGTATCGGAAATATTTTAAAGAGCTAGTAAGGAAACAAAACACATAGGCCTATGTGAAGCGGAGTGAAGAGATTTTGGCGGCTCTTAACAACGAGGTCTTGAGAGCCGATGAGGGTGAAGTGAGGTGAGTATGGAGCAGCGCCGGAATGCAAGGGCGAGGGAAACGGGAGACCCCGAGAAAATCCACTGACCAGCGGCATCGTCCGGCACAATTTCCACATGCGAAGATCCGGGAGCGACTCCAGTTTGCCTAGGTGGGAAGCGAGTAGTCTGACCACTACACCACCGCAGTCCCTTAGGCCCGTGTGGTTATTGCAAGCCAGCCACTTACATATTTTTATCAGTTATGATCTAGAGAATGCAAGTTTATGGATTCATTTAGCTCAAGATCTAGACTAAAGTAAGACGTCTTAGTTTGCCAGCTGAAATGCTGCATGCTGTTTTAATAGTGTGTGCCACGCCATAAAATGACGTTGTATAGAGCGTATTAGATCACAACATCTTAACGTTATTGTTTTTTCAAACAATATTAGGCGTTTTATTTTCGCCCGTGGGAAGTGACTGAGAAGACGACTCAAAGAGCGGTCTCGTGCCAAGTTTTGGCGGTAATGACTTCCTAAGTGTGTCGCCTGTCACGTGCTGCTTTGAACGTCAAAGCGCACGTCACTGAGAAGTTGATTGTAGTTCCTCTGCTAGTTCACAGATTTCGTGATCACCGGCGCGCGACGCTGCATCTGACATGTTACCAGCACTCAAGACTGCTTGACGGTTCCCCAACATTTTGCAGGAGTTTGAATTTGTATTTTCTCCGCAGTTTATGCAAGCGAAAATATTGTGAANTGACGGTTCCCCAACATTTTGCAGGAGTTTGAATTTGTATTTTCTCCGCAGTTTATGCAAGCGAAAATATTGTGAAACTGTTTTTGAAATACGACAGTTGAATTTATTGTATTCAACGGGGGAAGAATTTTTTAGAGCATTAGTGGCTGTTCTTGAAATAGATTATTTAAATAACTACTAATGGCAAAACTAGGTTAGTTACATGCAAAACCTTTATAAATTTAGCAATTTCGTCCTTACTAAACTTCCCCGAAAACTAAACAACTATTTGAATTTGTTAATATTTGATGTCATACCATGATTAGTCAATTAGGCAAGTAAAATTAATGTCTGAGGTTGAATACGTCAGCCTTTTATATATAGTTTTATAATATATACATACGTTAGAGTATATATACGTATATAATAGATTTAAGCATATACTATACATAGGTGTACATTATATATTTTCCTGATATCCCATACCAATTATTTGATGACAATATTTTTGGTATTTGAGGATAGATATATTGGTACGGATGGGAAAGCGGGCAAGTTATAATGAGCCTTAATATTACGTATTATTTCATTTCCCAAAAGAACCGACCATTTTGATAAAATCATAAAAGTAATTGTCACACATACTGTGACCGGAAAAAAAAATCTACTTGCTATGGTGGGCGTGTAATTGTACATACTTCTACACGTACACAAGAGTTAATGAAGCGTTTATTCGTGGCCTTCTCTGCTGTTGCGTGTAGTGGTTGGCCTAGGTATTGCAATGCGCGAAGTCACTGTAGCGTTTATTTTCCGGGGGAAAAAAAATGTTTCTGCTAATTTGAGCCACTGTGCATTGTTTCCGCTGTATGAGGCAACTGTAACAAACGTTAACAATAGACTGGCGCCGATTAACGCGCCGCGAGCACAGCTGGACGTTTCTGGTGTGATGTATGCAGAAACTATTAGTGACGCATNCCTATTTTCGCTTTAACTCGACACTGCACCGCCGCAAGCACGCAGATTTACGACTTGCACAACATTCGTGTGGCTATTACCGCTTGTCGGATTCCAGAGGATTCCCTGGTGGGCTACCCGCACATTGACCCTTCGCTTTCATCTTTCAATTAATATATGAAGAAAATATTTTCAGGTTTTCAGTGGCCGAACTACACCTTTTTCCCAAAAGTTAACATTAACACAAATACATTACAGAAATTTATTTATTTGATTAAATTTTACAAAGAAATTGGTTGACTTAATAAATTATATTATAATTTCAAGTTATTTTTATTTTGTCTGTATGTTAACAACGTACAGAGAAAAAGGCGTATCTCTATCTCCCCCCGGGGGCTGGGGGGGGAAGGGGGAGTAATATTTTGAATAACTTTCTTATATTTTGAATTTTTTAAGTGTAATGAATTAGTACTCTACATAATTTTATTTTAGAGCCTTAGATAGCTTAGTTAATTACAATGGAACGATAATTATTGTAATTTTAATATTAAGACAGCCTTCCAAATTTACAGTAAATTTTCTGTGGTTATTAAAATTTTTGTGAAGTAATTTCATATATGTTATTTTTCTTTGATCATCGCAATTTGAAGTGACTTAATAGTGCCATAGTTAAGCATAGTACATGCCATAGTTTTGTTCCTATTTTCTACCTGACATTTTGCATTACGTTTTAACTGTACCCGAAGGTAAGATCTTTGATATTTTCTGGGAAGGAATATTCTGGCGTACGTACATTTTGATGAGACGACGTAGATTATTACTTTTTATTTTGTGTATTATGGATAGTCAACGCATGACGAGAGGTTTCTCTATATTGCGGCGTTGNTCTACCTGACATTTTGCATTACGTTTTAACTGTACCCGAAGGTAAGATCTTTGATATTTTCTGGGAAGGAATATTCCGGCGTACGTACATTTTGATGAGACGACATAGATTATTACTTTTTATTTTGTGTATTATGGATAGTCAACGCATGACGAGAGGTTTCTCTATATTGCGGCGTTGNGTAGATTATTACTTTTTATTTTGTGTATTATGGATAGTCAACGCATGACGAGAGGTTTCTCTATATTGCGGCGTTGCCGTTACAGTCTATTCCGGTTTCTTCACTCTTTTTGAATCAAACCTTTGAAAAATCACCCCATGTATGACGTGTTTGGTTTTTTCCTAAATATTTCTTATATCACAAGCGTTTTAAACTTCTGTTAACATAAAAATACGTTTTTTTTGTTAAATTGAATTTTTACGTATATTTTATATATAAGTTATAATATTTGGTTTATAATACGAATAAAACCGGGAGAAAATAGGCGTGTTGGCAATGCTTAGTAAGAAATAGTTCTTATGCAAAATATTAATTTACCGAATGCGCACAAATGCGGTGCGCTGTCCCTTTGGTGTAATTTTCTAGACGCGAATTTTTTAGACTTTGTTTGCATGAGTCGGAGGAATATCCTGGAAGGGGAACTTTATCAGGGCTTCAGAGAAGTTGGAAGTAACCGTGAATGGACTATACCTCCTGCTATTCTGAAGGATGGGACCTTTTGACGCCGCCGAATACCCTGATCCTGCGATCTGAAGGTCGTAGGAGCTATCATCATTTTTGACGTTTGCTCAACATAAATTTATTTATATTGCTTTCCTTAATTTTGTTTTGGGACCATTAATTTTTTTATCAGTTAAATCCCTGTTCAACTCAAAGATATTGAGATATAGGAAAATAATTAATTATATAGGCGATTCACGGTAAAGTGAGCACTTTTTTTTTAAAAAACCTTCTCGTTTTTAATAATAGTTATTTTATTTTATTGTAGCCTTAGGCATTAACTTTCGAGTCCGCTGAAATAAATACACGGGGTTTATTACTAACAGAGCATTATTTATTAAAGCACGTGGTGGAAGGATAAAAAATGGCTGAGATGAAAAAAGTAAATAGGGCCTCAAAAGTTTTTACTTTACAGTGAACAACCAATACTCTGCCGGCTGCTAGCTATTGAAACCCAACTTCTTAAAATATTCGAACATTTCCGATGGGCCATTAGTTTTATTTCAAGGGCAAGCAACGTTTTCCAACAGCAAGAAAATATAGCTATTTGTTTTTATCCCCCCCTCCCCCCAACCCAAATTAAAAATATTTGTAAGGAATGCTGTGGTACACTACAAGTAATGAAAATATTTCATGATCAGCATTATTTTCTTTCAATCAAATTTTGGTCTTCAAATAATTTTTACTGTATTGTATATTTTGTGAATATGTAGGTTTTCCATTATGTAGTTAGAAGGATGCATGAAGTATATATTTGTTTCTGTTATTTATTTTTTGCTTGTGTAGACATATAAATTATTGTATTTACTGTGATGTAATTGTGCACTGAATTTTATGTACTGCTTTTAATTGTGTTACATATGTACTAAGGAAGGCGCTCAATAGAATGACATTTCATACTCATTTATAAGCTTATGACGTGTAATAGTTATTTTTAAATGATCTTATACTAACATTTACAAATATTTTAGTAAAACAGGCAGTAAAAATACATAAGCCATTGCCGTTGTTATCACAAAGGGGAAAGGGGGGGGGATATTTACTTACACAGGGATAAATACAAATGTATGTGTATATTGCACGTAATAAGCACTCTTAAAAACCAAATCAAACTAATGCTGTATTTCAAAACAATTTTATTATAAAATTATACACTTACAGTANCAAATCAAACTAATGCTGTATTTCAAAACAATTTTATTATAAAATTATACACTTACAGTACGCGCGTTGTACAGTACCCACATGCGCACTCGAGCGGGTTGGCCCAATACACATTTGTTCAACTGCTGAAACCAAATATAGACAGTTGTTTCAACAAAATAATTTGGTGTTATATGTAATTGTTTTAACACGACAATTTAGTCGNAAACCAAATATAGACAGTTGTTTCAACAAAATAATTTGGTGTTATATGTAATTGTTTTAACACGACAATTTAGTCGATTCAACTATGTTTACAAAAACTCAGATTTATTATTCTTCAGATTTTTTTCAGCAAACTATATATTAGGAAAAGAAAAAGGATACATTTCTTTACGGTATTTCTAATATTTAATTTTATGGTCGAAACAACTGTTTTTTTTCTAAGCATGCACGTTGACCAGATCACGGCGTAAAAAAATTATGGGTAAATAAGCAATGCATAAAGTCTTGTCGACAGCGATTTTAGCAAGTTTCTCAGAGAATCAGGAACGCAGAATGAATCGGTTATGGCCTGTCACGAAGAACCATCCCAACATTCGCTTGGAGTGATTTCGGAAAGCCTCACCGGGAATCCAACCCGGGTCCTCCTGAATGCGAGTTCTTTGCACCATCTAGCCATGTGTGGGAATAATTAGGAGGCAGAACCACGTTCTTTGAGGGACAGCAAACTAACACTGTAAAATGTCAAGTAGGGANTAGGAGGCAGAACCACGTTCTTTGAGGGACAGCAAACTAACACTGTAAAATGTCAAGTAGGGAAAAATTTAATCGAAAAATAATTTTATATAACTACAAGTAAACTTCTGCCAAATATTTGAAAAATTAATTATTTAAATTCGAGTTTATACGCGTGGTGCACAAACTGCAGTTTAAATTCATTTTGATAAAGTATGCCGAATACCGGTTAAATTTATTATTTACGACTTTTTGGCGTGCTTTTAATATACAAACATCAAGCTATAATGCTTTTAATGAAAACAAAATAGTCTAGCAATAAATTATTCTCAGGACTGCAGATCTCATTAATTCATTTTCAAAAAAAAAAAAAAAAATCAACATCTGCAGCAATTTGGAATGCGGAATAAGGTTTATTCTTTCTCTCTCTGGGTCTAACATTTTTATCCGGGCAACTCGCGTAGCAGAACAATGAGCGCATAAGAAATACATAAAAGGCGAAAGGGAGGCAGTCGGTTTAGGGGATGGAAAAAGGAGTTAACAGACGGAGCGTTTCATTTTTTTTTTACAGAGTATAAGCGAGCAGAGATGCAAGACGAATAAGCTTCTGAAAGACGAGATGCTGGTTGGTGTCTCCAGATGACGTTAATTAACGCAATTAAAATTATCGTGTAGTTCTAACTGCAGTCACGATAATATTTACTTTGAGAACTGTTTTTAAGTCTAAATTACCTTTTTCATTCCAGGCGTAGAGGAGGTGTTAAATCTTTTATGCAGATCTATCCTGCTGGAGTACATTTTACATTAATAGAAAACAAACCTGATGTAATAAAGATATAATAAAACCTCTTAAGAAAGAATTTAACAATAGGCTTAATTTTTACAGGTGCTTTAATTTCGCCGTCCTTCAGGTGCACTCAAAGTTCTGGCCACTGGCACATCTGTTGCAATAGTTATAAAAGGAATAATGTTTTATAGGGTAAGGTGTTTTAAGGCAAATTTATANCCACTGGCACATCTGTTGCAATAGTTATAAAAGGAATAATGTTTTATAGGGTAAGGTGTTTTAAGGCAAATTTATAATGTTGTATAATTTATAAAATAGAATAATGTTGCATGAATGCCTGGGCAGCGTATCTGAGTTCGTGAGCGATGGAGGTCTCAGTAAAAATAAAAGAACTAAATTTGATTTTAATTTATTCACACAGCTATTATTTACATCATTAAAATATTTGTCTCCGCCATTACTCTTTTTATTTCACAGTGAGCGCAATATTTAATGTATATTTAAACCATACTTCTTTATGTCTCTGTTTGGTTATTGTCAATTAACTCATACTTATCATTAACACACGTTCAGTCTATCTGTTGCCATCATTTGTAATGTATTTCGCTCATGCATCCAGTCCAATATAGTTCAGCCTGCAGTCGTACTCTTCACTGCTCTGATGTTCGCAGTCACAGATTTTCCTCCCGCTGGTCACTTCTCTCGCCACGCGCTTCTCTTCTCGCTAGTCGTCTATCGCCGAAACTCATTCATTCAACAACTGCCGGCCCGGAGCCCCGGCGCGCCTTTTACAGCTACTGGCCTTGACCTGGAAGGTTAGCCGCACCCCGAGTCTAGCTGAGATAAACAAGGTCAGTAATCCAGAGCATTCTTCAGATGTATCAAAGACACCCGATACCCGAGGTCGGGAGCGGCGCGCCCCCTGATAGGCATAACAGGCATGCTTTGTATACATTCCTTTGAATTGCTGCCGCCGCTATCATATAACTGCCATATAACTTCACTTCCACTCGCTCGCGTGGATCAAAGCAGAGAGCGCGTAACAATAATATAGTCAAAGGTGGCCTGGAGGCCGCACCGTTCTTAGATGTCAAGTAAAATATAAACTTCGAAAGAATACTGAAATGTTGTACTGCGAATTATTGGTTTACACACACAGACACACATATATAAGCCTATATATGTGTATTTATACGAGTACTTAAAAAAAAATATGGTCATATATATTTATAAACATGTTTTACACAAGAAAATTTTACAGTACCAAAATAACTGCATTTAACCTACCCTCTCATCTGGGTGGGGGAGATGCCGCAGTATGGGTGGTAGAGATGGCAATTTTTTTTTTTTTTCCATTCTATTACACGCTGCATGCATATTCTGATAAACGGTATGTGTTTTATGCAACCGCTGTAAACTAAAAACACGCTGGGTCCGGTCTGCTGTTGTCTCATATTCGTCCAAGCATTCAACGCACACGTTATCTTCAGAAAATCCGGTCCCTCGCTGTCTGCTGCAGTAAATGAACTGTCATACGATGGTGAAGTGAAAGAAATTGTATGTCTCCCGATTTAAAATTATTTTTGTGGACTTAAATTATTTGTAGTAATATTTTCGCCTTGTGGTGTAGTTTGGCGAGCTACAGTTTTGGTCTTCGTTTTCGCAATGAACTCTGGTTCTATGATAATTAAAGCTGACTGCTTTCTCTTGTAGTGCGTTGTTGCTGACGTACTTAGTATCGGTGACATTTGGTTGAGGCTCTTGTTTCGAGTTAGTAGTCTTATTGTGTTTACTAGCGAGTGAGAATGTCCACCTTTATTGTAAAGGAGCGCGTTGTTATCAACACTAAGCAGCAGATCACAGCAAAAACTAGATGAATTAACTGATGAACAGTGACGATGAATTGCAGGCCTGTAGGGCTACTGCTGGATTGTATCTGTTTCATGACTTGAGTTACTGTCATAGTCGGATCAGTAATTGCTAGGGCCAGTGACTTTTCGCGTAAAAATCGGAGCACTTAGTAGACTTCAATACTATATACACACCTCAGCTGTTGTTATACAACCATCGGCTGCTGGTGCCTTGTCCGTCTTTGACCAAAATTAGGGTTTTTAAACAACTAGTAAGCTAGACTCCGTGGTCCAATATACTCGCATTTCCAAGCATTATCTTTCTGTTCATTGGCTGCTGCCTTAGTGTGTAACCAGTTTTTCCTCAGACCAGGTGGCCTGGGTCCAGTGGATTTCTGAGGCTCTAGGCAAAATTTATTTGAAAGGCGCCCGACATTGAANTCAGACCAGGTGGCCTGGGTCCAGTGGATTTCTGAGGCTCTAGGCAAAATTTATTTGAAAGGCGCCCGACATTGAAAACAGCAATGAACTCAATTCGCAGCGTCAGCTATGATGTGAGCTGCCGTCGTTGTACAGAGTTGCGCTCGTCGCTCATCTTTAAATGCGGCAAATTTGAGAACTCAGTGGCAGTCTACGCATTGAGCGTACAGCTTTTTCTGCTAAGTAAAAGTTATCCAGTCTAAGCTTAAATTTGTAACAGTACATAATAATGCATTATCATATAATTGAAAAGTATTATTTAACTAACTTTAACTTCGAATTTTGAAAAACTGAAAAAATAATTTCTTTTAATTTATATATATATATATATATATATAAACTAATTTGGGAATCCTCTACAGGAGCGAAGCCCAAGGCCACTGGCACGGGATTCGGTGCGTTTCCTGGCATGTCTGTTATTGGCATAGAGTTCACATGGGCTTGTTTAATTAACTATGATCAAGTTGCAAACGTTACAGAAATGTACATGTGTTCAAAGTCTATCTTGTCCTAAAATGAATTCGCGAAGTTTTTGCAGTCCGTATCGATAACACTCTAGCTAATTTATTATTTTATGATTGGATAATCAAGTTCTGTCTCGGCTAAGTTCTTTGAAACCAATCACAAACTTCCATTTTAGAGTATCAGNTTATGATTGGATAATCAAGTTCTGTCTCGGCTAAGTTCTTTGAAACCAATCACAAACTTCCATTTTAGAGTATCAGCATCCTCATTGGTCTAATACAATGGGATATAATCTATTCGCGGTTTCTTCACCTTTTGAAAAATCACCCACTGTACATGGCGTATTTAATTGTACCCTAAATATGCCGTTTATAAAAAGCATTTTATACTTATGTTAACATAAAAGTGTCGTGTTTTTGATTAAAGTGAACTTTAACTTGTTTCATATATAAATTATAATATTTAATTTGTAATTAATATGAATAAATACAATGAGAAAATAGGTATGCTGGTAATACCTAGTAACAAATAGTTCTTATGCAAAATATTATTAAAGTGAGTGCGTACGAATGCGGGGCGTTGTCCCTTTGGTGTAATTTTCTAGACTTGGTTAAGATTTGTTTGCATGAGACGGAGGAATAGCCTAGAAATAGAACTTCAGCAGGGCTTCAGAAAAGTTAGAAGTAACTATGAATTGAGTATAGCATATAAATGCATGACAGCCAATAACTGTCGGACACGTTTACGGTACGTAGAATCCTAGGAAAGTGAACTGTTTTCGTGACTATTCTCTAATCATCATTGGAGTCGTACAAATTTCGTGTTATTGTCTGGCATTATTAGCCGTCCTGTTTACATTCGGGTCGACTTCTGCAAGAATGAATACCCAGTTTTCCATTTGACTTCGTCTTATTTTCAGCTGTTTCCGATTGGTTCAGATCCACCCACGATGTGTCAAACATGCTGTAGTCCAATAATATAAGGAGTGCAAACTAACGTATTTTAAGTTTATTTCGACTTAAAATAATAATAACGCAAATTTTGCAGGTGTCTACTCATCATTNGCAAACTAACGTATTTTAAGTTTATTTCGACTTAAAATAATAATAACGCAAATTTTGCAGGTGTCTACTCATCATTCATGAGTAGTGAGCCTGTAAGAAAGGGATTCAGAACCCAATGTGAACATAATTGCTCTCAGCCTTTCTCTGCGCAACTGCGACGTCAAAGCCAACCATAAAACTGTAATTTTCCCCGCTTCTTTTTGTTTCGATCTCAGGTTAAATTGGCAAGATTCTCTGAAGTGTAATTTGTTTTGTTCGAATGGCCTTGAAAACTGCAACGGCCTGGTCGAAATACCGTAGTAGTCCCGACACGCTACTGGCCAAGCGCCAGACATTGCAAATGACTACAAACTATCCTGTCGCCTTCGACAGCCACCGTTTAGTCCGCGGCACAGTGAGCAGACTGTACCTCGGCATTCCACCTCCCTTCTCATTCGCAGAGAACAGCAGAGGCTGTGATATGGGGGGAACTGCTCTTGGAGCAATAGATGCATAAGCGACAAAAATAATTACTCCATGGAACAATTAACTTTTCCGAATACTCCTGTCTCCACGACACAAGTTAACTGTGCGTGCCCATNTTATGATTGGATAATCAAGTTCTGTCTCGGCTAAGTTCTTTGAAACCAATCACAAACTTCCATTTTAGAGTATCAGAATCCTCATTGGTCTAATACAATGGGATATAATCTATTCGCGGTTTCTTCACCTTTGAAAAATCACCCACTGTACATGGCGTATTTAATTGTTCCCTAAATATGCCGTTTATAAAAAGCGTTTTATACTTATGTTAACATTAAGTATCTTGTCTTTGATTAAAGTGAACATTAACTTCTTTCACATATAAATTATAATATTTGATTTGTAATTAATATGAATAAAAACAATGAGGCAATAGGTATGTTGGTAATACCTAGTAACAAATAGTTCTTGTGCAAAATAATATTAAAGTGAGTGCGTACGAATGCGGTGCGTTGTCCTTTTGGTGTAATTTTCTAGACTTCGTTAAGATTTGTTTGCATGAGGCGGAGGAATAGCCTGGAAATAGAACTTTAATAGGACTTCAGAAAAGTTAGAAGTGACTATGAATTGAGTATAGCATATAAATGCATGACAGCCAATAACTGTCGGACACGTTTACGGTACGTAGAATCCTAGGAAAGTCAACTGTTTTCGCGACTATTCTCTAATCGTCATTGGAGTCGTACAAAATTCGTGTTATTGTCTGGCAGCAATGTATTATTAACCGTCCTGTTTACATTCGGGTCGACTTCTGCAAGAATGAATACCCAGTTTTCCTTTTGACTTCGTCTTATTGTCAGCTGTTTCCGATTGGTTCAGATCCACCCACGATGTGTCAAACATGCTGTAGTCCAATAATATAAGGAGTGCAAACTAACGTATTTTAAGTTTATTTCGACTTAAAATAATAATAACGCAAATTTTGCAGGTGTCTACTCATCATTCATGAGTAGTGAGCCTGTAAGAAAGGGATTCAGAACCCAATGTGAACATAATTGCTCTCAGCCTTTCTCTGCGCAACTGCGACGTCAAAGCCAACCATAAAACTGTAATTTTCCCCGCTTCTTTTTGTTTCGATCTCAGGTTAAATTTGCAAGATTCTCTGAAGTGTAATTTGTTTTGTTCGAATGGCCTTGAAAACTGCAACGGCCTGGTCGAAATACCGTAGTAGTCCCGACACGCTACTGGCCAAGCGCCAGACATTGCAAATGACTACAAACTATCCTGTCGCCTTCGACAGCCACCGTTTAGTCCGCGGCACAGTGAGCAGACTGTACCTCGGCATTCCACCTCCCTTCTCATTCGCAGAGAACAGCAGAGGCTGTGATATGGGGGGAACTGCTCTTGGAGCAATAGATGCATAAGCGACAAAAATAATTACTCCATGGAACAATTAACTTTTCCGAATACTCCTGTCTCCACGACACAAGTTAACTGTGCGTGCCCATAAATATTGAAAATCGTATTAACTTTTCAATGTAAACCCAAATGAACTTTTACCAAAAAAATATGTTTCAATTATTATCACTGCTCAACCCTGCTATACATTGAAGATAGCACTGGGCAGAAAAATTTGCTTATGTCTACTTTCGGAGACGAGCNAATAATTACTCCATGGAACAATTAACTTTTCCGAATACTCCTGTCTCCACGACACAAGTTAACTGTGCGTGCCCATCAATATTGAAAATCGTATTAACTTTTCAATGTAAACCCGAATGAACTTTTACCAAAAAAATATGTTTCAATTATTATTACTGCTCAACCCTGCTATACATTGAAGATAGCACTGGGCAGAAAAATTTGCTTATGTCTACTTTCGGAGACGAGCATACGTAAGCGATCCGTCCATTACGCATACACAAAATCGGAGTGAACTATATACATTTTTCCACGCGTTTTCCGCGAAAAGATTCCAGGACCACTTGCACTCCACAACACTATAGCTCGGATTCACTTTTGTGATTGGATGATTTTAACTGTCACGCGTTGCAGGTGTCTACCCGCGAATCACGGACACTCAGAGTTACCTAATTCTGTTTGGCCCAGTCAGGTCAGGAACTGTCTCCTAACGAAGACTCGTGGCCAATAACTAGGGGCAGTGATATTTCGCGTAAAGATTTAGAGACAAGATACAGTCCAAAGAACTGTTTTGTCTCCCAAAAAATCATAATAAAAAACTAATTTTTGCTGATGGGGTGGCAATCCAAGAACATGTAACAGTGGATCTGCAATCTAATTTTAAAGAAGCCTTTGCTGGCAGTTACACAAGTCATATGAATGTTGTCGAAAGCGTGTTGTGAAGGATCGTGATTATTTTTATGGCCAATAACGGTAATGTGTTCGTATCTTATGGCTGGCTTGTTTCTTGGTACCATTCGCCAAACATTTTATAGACACCCCTGAAGATTTTTTGGGCACCAAACATTTTTTTTTTTTTTTTTTTTTTTTGTAATTTCAGTACAAGTGGTAACAACAAAAACACAAAAGAGCTATGTAGGTCTATTGTGGTAACCTATAAATTCTGTGTGTTGGTAGGCAATAACGTATCCGTTATTTGCAGCAAAAATGTTATGATGCTCACAGCAAAACTGGCTATTAGGGCTCACAAAAGTGTCTTGCAGGTTGAGGGTTTTGGTAGGTAAGTATGGTTTAACAATGATCGAAAACCAAATGCAGCTTGGCGCAGTGCGTTTCAATTGCGCCCCCTCGCTCGGTGTTGAGTAGTTTGAATTGAACATGCAAACAACTAAACANAGCTTGGCGCAGTGCGTTTCAATTGCGCCCCCTCGCTCGGTGTTGAGTAGTTTGAATTGAACATGCAAACAACTAAAAAATGATACTGTAAGCGGCTCACACATACCAAAGCCTAAACACTTCACTTCATGGAGAAAAATATTTTCTGGAATCATTTATGTCTAGATTTAGTTACTTGGAATGAGTGCAGTGGAGAGGTTTGCGAAGGCTCTTAACATCGAGGTGTTGAGAGCTGATGAGGATGAAACGAGGCGAGTATGGAGCAGCGGCGAAATGCAGGGCGGGTGGAACGGGAGACCCCCGAGAAAAGCTCTCGACCAGCGGTATCGTCCGGCGCGCGTCCTACGTGCGAAAATCCGGGAGCGACCCTGCCGGGAATCGAACCTGGTTTGCCTAGGTGGGAGGCGAGTAGTCTAACAACTACACCACCGTGGCCCCTTACTTGGAATTAAATAATTAAGTAATTTATCCGTTATTTCTCAAGAATATTCTTCATGAATAAGTTCGTAACCTGATGCAAAGAGACGAAAACGCACAAATACTCTGTGCGGGGTCCCTGTGCATGTGAGTGATTATTCTCTCAGCGCGATAACGCAATCACTTGTCAATTTCATGTGCGTAGTTCATATCAAGAGTAGCAAAAAATTGATTGTTGTGACAGTGTCAGCAGAACTATATACGGACAACTTTTTTTTCGAAAGTCAGGAAAAGAAAGAGAACATTGCAAAATGCATATCGAAATGAGTAATAAATTCTCGTCTTTGGAATGGTTCATGTTTCTCACAATGCTTCAGCCAAGGAAAGAAAATTGAATTTGTGTAAGCAGATTCAGACTGAGATTCTGTATGCGCATTGCTGTATATGTCTAATTTATTTAAGTAAAAATATTAAGGCGGGTGGGAATTTTCTTTAGGGTTTCCAAAAAATATACTTTTTAAACCCCACCTTTTCTCAGATGACTTCACTTGTCTTTTTCACTTGCACCTTTTCGAAACTCATGAGCCACGCAAACAATAATATACTTATGTTTTAGCGTGAAAATATCAGAATGCCCGGGTAAACTGCATGATCAGGATTTTATGGCAAATTTGATTTTATCATTCACTCTATGCTAACAATTATTTTGTTCGAAAAATTCATACGCCACTTTATTAATTCTTTTAAATCCTTCCATATAATATAACATCATAATACTACCCGTATAAAGGCAATAGCATACGTGCTAGTACAATACAGATAAATGCTTATTGTTTCAAACAAGGACTGTCCTGTAGAGATTAGACTACTTTTTAAATAAAATACTGTCAATATGTTAAAATGATAACATATCCGAAGGCACATAAACATAAACACATTTACAAAATTATTATTTTACATTACATTTGGATACACAATGTCAATAATCAGTCATACTAGCAGGCAGTATACGTAGTATCTACACCAAATAAAAGAATTGGTAATTATAACTCCTTTATGAATGTTACTTGGTTGAGAATTTGATATGGGGAAATACATTATAATGAAATTCTGTTTTTTGAAGCCAATGTTTATGATATAAACTTGAAACCAAAACCTAAGTGCAAGAAATGACACTGTCGAACTCTGTGTGGATGCAAATATTACCATTAGTTTTTTTTAGTAATTATTATTTAAATATTAAGTTTTCTGATTTTTCAGGAAACAGGCTGTACATGAATGTTACAAAAGGCTTTGATAGCAAAGAGGCACGTATTTTTCTGCTCAAAAAAGTCCCTGGTGAAATATATATATACTAGCTGACCCGGCAAACGTTGTTTTGCTGTGACACTGGGAGACACCTGGTGGGAATACATTGTAACCTAGATCGATAAATGATCGATGATAATTGATCAGTTATCGACCTAGGGTAAAATTTATTAAATTACTAATATTGCTATAAAAAAATAAGGGTTGGTGGTAGAAGGGTGAAAATTTAGGAGGGTATGTATTTTTTGATGCCACATCATAAAAAAATAAAAAATAAAAATTTTGTTCAAACAATAAAAAAAAATTGTTTGGGGGTGGCCACCCTTATTACTTAGGGGTGTAAAAAATAGATATAAATCTATTCTCAGACCTACCGAGTATACATAAAAAATTTTATAAAAATCGGTCCAGCCGTTTCGGAGGAGTTCAGTGACTAACACTGTGACGGGAGAATTTTATATATTAGATAAACAGGAACGCCAATAAACCGAATTTCGTTAAAATATATTTCCCTATGCCAACTTCTCAACCAGGCAACAACCTTAAAGACATACAGACTTAGCTGAAATTGCTGCACTAAGTTAGAGATCTTTACACATCGTATCTCCGAGGAAAATGCCAAGCTGTTCCTTTTCGCAATTCAGAAACGATCCTGGATACATGAACATTTAAACTGCTTGCCAATTTCTAGTCTCTCTCGAATTCTTTTTCGCTTGCTTAAACTTTCTTGGCATCAGCCCTTTAGCCGGATACTCTGCTGATTACTATTTTCACATCACTGGACTGCTTTTAAGAAAAGTTTTACAGTTTTAGTTCTCATTTATACTTTCGTTTTGCGATAAACTGAGCTTGCAGTGAGAAACTTAATAATTCACACTAGGTGGTATCGTAAATTGTCTGTTACTTTTCAATTAATTATAGTCTTAGCTATCTTAATCGAAAAATTATACTAAGCCTAACAAGATCTAGATTAATACTTGTGTAAATTGTAGTTGAGTCCTAACACTAATTCCTCATTCCTGACACTTCTTATCCATTTGTAACCCGCTTGTTCGAGGTAGATAAAGCGTGGTGTTCTGAGTTTGAATACCCGGTAAGACATGCATACATGTTTGTAGTTCTTTGGAGCTTGTTTACATTATTGTACTGTGTAAGCTATTCTTTTCCTGTCGCCGACCGCAGAATAGCTTTACGCTTTGAAGCAGGGTCATTAATAAGCGGGAAATAAATCAATAACGAAAATTTCTACCTATAGTCTGTTCGCGGTTCCTTCACACATTTTGAACCAAAACTTTGAAAAAACACCCCATATATGACGTGATTGGTTGTTTCCTAAATATGCCATGAATCACAAGCGTTTTGTACTTCTGTTAAAGTAAAAGTATTTAATTTTTTGTTAAATTGACTTTTACGTATATTTTATCTATAAATTATTATAAAATTTCATTTATAGTTAATATGAATAAAAGCAGTGATAAAATAGGTATGTTGGTAATGCTTAGTAAGAAATAGTTCTTATAAAAAATATGATTACACTGTGGGCGCACGAATGCGGTGCGTTGTCCCTTTGGTATAATTTTCTAGACTCGGTTAAGCTTTTTTTGCATGAGACGGAGGAATATCCTGGAAGTAGAATTACAGCAGGGCTTCAGAAAATTTGAAAGTAACCGTGAATGGACCATAACTGTAATACTACGTAACATATATCTATGCAGGGCTGCCAATAGTTAAAAGATAAATTACTGTCGGCTACGCAGAATAGCACTCGCATTTCCTTTAAATGTTTCGAAGCGAGCAATTTCCTTGGTCGTATTTAAAAAAAAATTATAGACGGCACGTTGATAAGCGCTAATGTTGAAATTTTTGAAAGCCTTCGTATTTTACAAGAAAGTTAAAATAAAATACTACTGCCAATTTGGAAGAGTGGCACAACATTTGCCAGTCGCTATAAATAGCCCGTTCTTTCCGGAGTGGCTTAAACGCGAATGCCTCAAGGGCGTCGTCTGGCAGGGGGTATTTTGCTTGACTGATGCCTGGAAGCGCTTAAGGTGACATAGGTACGCACATCACATGCCGCATCGCCTCTATGCGCGAGCCACTGTACTGGCATGCAGTCGTTCTTTCCCTACTCACCTTCTGAGATTATCAGCGGTGACACTTACCATTTTATCTTGTAAAAATAAAGGTACAGGTCCGCAAGGTATGTTAAGTAGCCTGTTCCGGGAATTTCACACCTATACATTAGCGCGAAGTACCCGTTTTAACTATTTTTCACCATGAAAAAATGCATACTATAAAAGCAAATGAAAATGAAAACTACTATTCGGACATTAAAAATTTATTTAATGGTGTGTTTGAGCAGCCAGACAACACCGTAAAGCTCGTATACTTGGCGCGCGAACTGAATTGCGGTGTGTTTGTAATTCACGTTTTAAAAACAAACTTTTTTTCACGCGTGCACTATCTGTTTGCACTCGAAATTAAATATAACACTTCAGACGAGGGCGGAATACAACTTTCAACATAACACGCTTAATGCGAGCACTATTGCGAAGCTCTTCAAAAACGACATTTTCAAGCTGCCGTAGCTTAAAATATTTTTAGTGAATTAACTGCGAAACTAGTATAGGGTTCTGCATTGAACTTTGCTACGGACTTTCCACTAATAGAATTATAGGGTTCGCCGCTGTAAGTCTCGCAGGTGCACGCAGCACGTAGGGGAAATCTGCACGGCAGTTCAGAGCCTTGTGCGTAGTGGCGGTGTCGCCCTTATCGCTACCGCGCTTCTCGGGTCTCAAGACGCGGGGGAACACGTGCAGTTAGGCGGGGGCGATGAGTGACGACGAGGTGAGCTCTTACGGCGAACCTGAAGCAAGCATTCTCACCACGAGCTCGCGGCGACCTCGAGGGCCGCATTCGTGACGGCGTGTGGTGCAGTCCGCGGTACTGCAGATGCCCCGGCGGTGCCCGTCTCGGGATCAATACCCGCGCGGGGCACGGGCTCACGGTGGCCCGAACACTGGCCCCCGGTCCTAACCGGGCACAGCTGAGCGCATCCGGTTCCCACGGCCCTCCGCCATCACTATATACTCAGCTTCTCAAACTGTTCAACATCTACGTAGGTTCACGGGGGGATTTTCGCGGAAATGTACAGTTGGGTGTTCCGCCCGCCCGCAGCTATTTTGCGCGTTCGCAGCCTCTGAAAAGCGTGAGCTGTAAGGCCGACTCTTGCTCGCCCCCCACTCGCCTCGTCGCTCCTACGCGCGTGGTGCTCAACTGAACGTAACGCGCTTATAAAGATGAAAGCACGACGAGTGTGTAGAGACAGCTCTTAAATTAAACTGCTGAAACTGATCCTGGAGACGCCCTAAAGTCCTTGGAGTTGAAATGTATACTTGAAACTCGTATTTGGCAGGAAACGTTTCCTAAATGCTTTTTATGTTTAGACGCTGCTACAAAATATCCAACAGTTTTTTTTTTATCGCGCGTGTTTTCTATATAACCTCTAAGGGTGCTCTACACCAAAAAGTGCTTTATTTCATTTTGTACAAAATACCAGTAAACTTGTAGGCATCACTTTAAAGTACTTTTTCCTAGCAAAAAAATATTTATGTTGCATAGTTTTTGCATTATGGCATTTTATAATCACATTCTAAGTGGTTTTTAAATGTACAAACAAAATAAACAAAAACATTTACACAAAATTTAATACGGGTGACTCAAAGGCCTTTTCTCAATTAATTTGAAGAAATACTTAGAAAAATTATTTTACATAAAAATTGCAGACGGCTACAAACCAAAAATATGTAAAAATTTTCTTATTTTAAGCGAATTTTTAAAAAATTGACACAACATTTCATAGCACGATTTTAAATATTTCTTGAAGTAACTCACGGTATCGTTTTTTAATGTGAATTATTTCGTTTTGGTAGGTGAGTTAGTTTTGCTTATGTGTACATCGCAAAAACAATCAAATTCTGATTTAGACTTACCAGTATGAAAACATTTTGGGGTTTATTTTTTTTATAAGAGTAAATAGTACATGTAAATAATGTCTACAACTTGAACAGTATTTCATATAAATATAAAATAATCTATTTTTTGGTTACAAAAACCCTTAAAAAGGGGAGGGGGGATACGTGAAGGCTGGTACACTGTGCTTATCCGAATCACATACTTACCGGTGATATTAATTAAATTTTAATGGCGCATATAAATTTCGTACTTTGTGGATAGGCTATATAAATACTCTTTTGCAGATTTTATTGATATGATATGTCATTAAATTCAACACGTAGATATATAACTGTATGGATTATCCCGATTTTTTGACCACTAATAATTAAAGGGGTTATTTTTTTTGGATCAAATACTTTACGGCTTCGATCGTGGTGTGATTCGGCGTACTGTACAAAATTTTTACACTGTGAAAAAAAGGCCCCTCTTCTTAAAACACTTCTGCAGGAAATGAAAACAAAGATAAATTTTCCTTGGAAAAAATAATTTCAGAGACAATTACTTAAATCAATAGGGTTTATATTCAAGAAATGCAAAAACCAAAAGGAAATACTGATGGAAAGAAAGGGCATTGTTGCTTCGAAGGGACGATATTTAAGGCGAATGAAGAGAAATAACGAAACCGGAGACAAACAAAGGACTATTGTATTTTTAGATTAAACCTGGATCCATCCCACGTATAGAGTTAGTAAATGCTGCCAAGACAACAAAACGCCAGGAATACTCAAGAATGACAGCGCGGGCCATAGATTGATAATATTGCATGCAGGCTCCGAGCAAGGGTTTGTTCCTGGTGCGTATCTAATCTTCAAGGCTAAGACAAAGAATGGAGATTATCACGATCAGGTGAATTTCGGAAATTTTCCTAAATGGATGCAGGAAAAAGTGATACAAAATCTCCCTCCTAACTGTTTAATTGTAATGGACAACGCACCGAACCATCCAAGAAAATCGGGAACCATGGTTTGGCTCGAAAGTAATAACATCCCGTACGAGTATGACACGACGAACAGTGAATCGCTACAACTCGTACTCACAACACGCTCACCCCCAAAATATTACATCGATGACATTCTCGAAAAACCATGGGCATGCCTCCATATCACAGAACTAAATGCTATAGAATTCATAATATGTAATACGGTAAAGCGTCGCGTTGCTGAGTAAAACGTCTCATAACTTGCAGCAGACATAGAACTTCCTACCACGAATGCCATCAATAGCATTAAAACAGAAGAATGCCGTAATGCTATTTTACGTGTAAGGGAGACAGAAAATAAGTGACGTCATCATGGACATGAAATTGAACCAATTTTTGAACAGCTAGGCGTTGAAGACAGTTCCGAAGATGGTGATTGTGATTTCAATAACAGAGCGATTGACTAGGCTGGAGAGCTGTCAGGAATTGAAGATATTAACTGGTGATGTCAACATGAATATTTTGCGTGGAGGCGTACATCAAACTTCGATGGCAGTAGTTTTGTGTATTTGTGATGCACTTTCGTCATCTACGGGAAAATATGCACCGATACAATTGAATATAATGCTCAGTTTCACTGTGGTGTATTTGATTCTGTATTAACTTAAGTGATGAAAACCTGGATCATCTGTGTTTCAAGGCAATGGCTGGTGAGTAAAATACATTTTTATGTCACCTTTTGACGTTTTTATAATGCATTCATAGTGTATTGTAGCAACGTTAAGGCACCATTTAATTACAGAAGGTATTAAAGTAACGCACATCCTAATATACAATTAGATTAAGGCATTCTCAGAAACCTTTGTAACAGCATGTTATTTATCACGATGAACATAAAAGTCCGTGATGGCATTAGCCTGTCTTAAAAACTGTAATCCGTAGTTATAAACATCATAATAAAAACATACCCATTTCATTTCGAATCAAACCACTATTTGTAATGAAAATGTAGTAACGAAAAAAAAAAANCATAATAAAAACATACCCATTTCATTTCGAATCAAACCACTATTTGTAATGAAAATGTAGTAACGAAAAAAAAAAAAACCACTAGGGCTTGCGTCGTATTGGAAAGTAACACTACATCATATATTATCGCTGGAGTATAAACGNAAAAAAAAAAACCACTAGGGCTTGCGTCGTATTGGAAAGTAACACTACATCATATATTATCGCTGGAGTATAAACGTAAGCTGGTTACCTATGGTGGTATAAGAAAGCCTATTATTGCCGTTTTATGCACAACAGTGTCGCATTAACTCATGCTAGATGCTGTACATTTCCCCTCCGCGCGACCTGTCTACCACCACTCCGCGACACTAGCACCCGGCTCACTCCCCCTCTTGCGAAGACTAGTCATCTCGGTCGTGTAGTAAGTGTTTTCCATTGCATTAAATGCATCTTCGACTGCAATAGAGAAACGTTCCCTGAATTTCTCCCATGTTTAAATATAACGCTGGGCATTACCGCTTTCTTATATCGTGTCATGCTATCGCTACGTNCCCTGAATTTCTCCCATGTTTAAATATAACGCTGGGCATTACCGCTTTCTTATATCGTGTCATGCTATCGCTACGTTATGTTCCTTGCTAAGCAATAAGCCCACGGCGTCCATTTACAACAGTAACTCATTATTAGGGGCAGTGATATTTCGCGTAAAGATTTAGAGACAAGATACAGTCCAAAAAACTGTAGGGTCGTCCAGCTTCTTTGATTGGCTAAAAAAATGTTCTGGCCCGTGTTAACCGTTCGCGCACGAATCANGTCCAGCTTCTTTGATTGGCTAAAAAAATGTTCTGGCCCGTGTTAACCGTTCGCGCACGAATCACGAAGGTTCAGTCTCGGAGTTACTTAGTCCTGAGTGGCTTGGTCAAAGACGGACACGGCACCACCAGCCAATGGAGGTATAACAACAGCTGATGTGTGTATATAGTATTGAAGTCTACTGTGTGCTCCGATTTTCACGTGAAAAGTCACTGGCCCTACTTATTAGTAAGCATAAAAATATATAGGGTCTATGCATAGGGGAATGCTGTAGCACTGTAACATTGGCGGTAATGATATCCGCAGTCAGCGAATCTGCGAGACATTTTCTCGGTGTTTTAGTCAGCGTCATTTGATACACTTAAAAAACGAAATTAGTTAATTAAAAATTCCTCCCGCATCATCCGAAAATGTAGAGAACTACGTTTCGTATTCCAGAAGTTGCCCGTTTGCCTCTTAAACGTGCACGCAGGCTAAGGGCCTGACCACAACTCGTAACAATGTGCTAATATCCAATTAGCTGCAGCTGACTCTTTCTCAGAGGCAAATATTCTAGTTTTCTTCGGCTCTTTTTGCACCGTCGCCTTATACGATTGCACGAACAGGTTCAACGATTTTTTTCGCCGTAAAATTGTAGATATATCGTAATAGTATAATTTTGTTGCTACACGCAGGCGTGCCAAGGTATATTTCAAATTTAGAAGTAGCTTTGTTCTATTAAAGGGACACTACAACCTGCTAGCAATCTATAGAACTAATCGCCCGACTTTCCTAGTAGAAAAGAATTTGACTAACGAAGCATTGGAATAGTGCACGAAGTTAGATATTTGGTATTAAAAATATCTTGGGACGTAGATAATGATGTCTAGATGTCAGAAAAACTGATTTCTTCTGAATTCACTGTTGTCACGTAACGGGTGTTTTTTTTTTNGATAATGATGTCTAGATGTCAGAAAAACTGATTTCTTCTGAATTCACTGTTGTCACGTAACGGGTGTTTTTTTTTTTATCTTAGGGAACAATTGTTATATTTTAAGAACTTTTTTTGCTGCATATATATAACAGCGTAAAATCCCAAGAATAAAGAAGTTAAAATTTTTGGGGCTCAAAAATTTTTTCATTTAGGCATCCCGAAATTAGGGGGTAACGGTTACATTTATAATGCGCATAAAAATTATGTCGTCCAAAAATGAAGGGAAAAACGCACTGCTGCGTATTTATTGAGAACGGAAGTATAAGTTTGAAAACTGCCCGTATTTTCGTGCTCTGTATGCAACATCGCATAACCGTGTTTCGAATGTCTCAATCTCAAGCTGATGCAGTGAACCAAATGGAAAACATATATAATGCATTTAATTACAATTAGTTTTAAAGAAATGCTATGTCAAACGCGAAACTTACCAGCAAAATATAAAAAGGGATATTTTATTTTTAATGTTTTACTGAAGAAGTTAGAAAAAAAGGGGAAGGGGGGGGGGATTTTTCAGGGAAAAAAGTTCAGCTGGTTCCTTTTTACGGAAGCACGTACCTGCTGCTAACATACAGAAACGCGACAACAGCACTGTGGCAGTGCAAAACTGCTATCCACTCATTAGGAGGTTAACGAAATATTTATGTATTTTTTTAAGTTTCGTGCGTGCACTGCAGACGCGCACTGCAGAGATAACACCAGAAGTTCCTCTCGATTACATTCCGGCAATTAGCTTTACCCAGGCAATGAAGAATTTTAGCACATTTTACTTAGAAACTCTCATTATTGTTAACGCAAACCACTTCAAAATTCTCAAGGGTATAGAAGTTCTAGATTTGAACCCCTAGCTTATCACGGATGTAAAGTTTTGGGTTAGCGTAGCATGAACGCTTTGCTCCGATTAGCATAAACCAGAGACCTAAATAAGTTACAGTCAAATAACAATTTTTCTAAAAACCATGAAACTGAAAATTCGTGTAAAGAGTGCAATGGTGAAGCGTTCATTGGTTGGTTTGTCGTAGTGAATCCGCTTCCTCAGCTTAGACGATGGCACCCAGTTTACTATACGAGAGGTTTTGGTTCTGAGTTATAGTCAATGAAGTGATATCGACTTACATTAAAACGAATGCGCTAGCAGTCGATTACACTCTAAAAAAAGTCGAAGGTAACCAAGTTTTGTTAATATAGGAACGTCATTCAGGAAGGTATGAAGTATTGTTGAACGTAGTTAATATTGTGACGTACGCGTCACAATCTCAGTGTAGAGGATTTTCGTATCACACACTGTGATACGTATGCTCAGCATACCATTTGTACTTTATATGGCATGTGACATGTTCGAGTCACTTAGAAAGAATTTTCGTAATATTTTGAGTAGTGTTACGTATGGATCTCAGCCACATCACTTGGTGTTTCGTGCACTGGTAACTGCTTCCTTGGTTTTATGAAAAATTAAGATAGAGGTAGTCGAATTTACTCTTGCTGTAATGTGTTTTTTTATAACTATTTAAGAGAACTAGGACATTACCTCTACTACTATCGTTGTGTCAAGGGCAGTCTTGGTGGTCGATGAATATTTTAGTCATCTTTTTGGTAATTATTTGTGTTTTCTCCGCTGCAGTTGCCTAGTTTCAGTTCTGTTTCATTTCAGTATTACACTCACTATGATGTGGCACTTGCTGTTCTCCATGTGATTGTTTCTGTGACTATACAGTTTCTGCAGCAGGTAGCTGTTTTTCTGCCTCAGAGAAGGCTGTTTATTCGACAGAATACCGTCAGCAATACTTGGGTTGTTCCCGCAACTACCATAACTAGGGGCAGAGATATTTCGCGAAAAGATTTCGAGACAAGAAACAGTCCAAAGCACTGTAGGGTCGTCCAGATTCTTTGACTGGCTAATAAATGTTCTGGCTCGTGTTAACCGTTTGCGCACGGATCACGAAGGTTCAGTGTCGGAGTTACTTAGTCCTGAATAGCTTGGTCAAAGACGGACACGACCCCCATCAGCCAATTGAGAAATAACAACAGCTGAGGTGTGTATATAGTATTGAAGTCTACTGTGTGGTCCGATTTTTACGCGAAAAGTTACTGGCCCTAACCACAACTGTAGTAACCCGACACAACATTATGCCACGTGAATTGAGGATTAGTTTCAGCTTCCCCAAAAACCGATTACATAACAACTGTATTATGTTGTTGTTTCTCTACTGATTTTTTCAATGTATTTTGGAGGATTCTTATTAAAATTTAAAATAATACTGTTAAGATCCTCGACAATGAAAGTTGTTAAAAAACTTACAATAAAAATTGTACATTGCGAAATAAAACGCCAAAAATTTCGTTAAGTGATAATGACGTTAGCCAAGATAAATTCTTGTTCTTTGCTCCAACTAAAAAAGTTTTAGAGATTTTGAATAGTTTATCTGTGTGAAGTGTGGCTCTTTCTTTACGAAACAAAAAGTGTTCTTAAAATAACATGTACACTGGCAAGACTTTCGCGTGAAGTCGACGAACTTCAAAATAAACGGTCTTCGGCTCTAAAAACTGTTGAACATACAACTCCTGCTACAAAAGAAAGCAAATTTAATATAAAATACAATACAGGAGGTGAAGATGACCATGAAGAGACCTTTGATGAGAATGAAAATGAAGGCAGTGATAGTGCTGAAGACAATGATGGCGATTTTCTTGAGGACCCGAATGAATTTGATGATAGATTCAGATATTTGATTGACCTTCAAAAACACGGGGATCTCTTACGCATTGTTGAAATATCTTCAATCACTAGTAAACTGAAGGAACAGGGATATATCGCATGATGAGATGAACCGCTTTCTTCTAAAATTGTAATAAAAAAATTATAAATTATAATTATAAAATAATTGTTTTTTCTTTATTTTTGTGTGTCGTATCATTTTATCCCTCACAACTTTAAAGTGGTGCTATGAGCACTCGACTATTAATGAAAAGATCTGCATATAGTATGATTATTAATACTTTACGTACAAAAAATGCAAAACAATAATTATCTCGACATGTACAAATTTTGGAGACAGTTGGTGAATCGTTTTTAATATGTATGGATAGAGACAGACGACAAACCCATGGATTGAATACAGATTGATGATTGATGGAAAGATTGAGAAATATTGATGGAAAGATTGTAAAAGATTGATTGCAAAATATTGATGGAAAGATTGTAAAAGATGATTGCGAAATATTGATGGAATGATTGCTAAATATTGATGGAAAAATTGCGAAAGATTGATTTAAATATTGCGAGAAATTGATGGGAAGATTGAAAGATTGATGAGAAGATTGATGGGGAGATTGAAATATTGATGGAAAGATTTAGAGATTTAAAAAAAAGATTGAACTATTGTGGTGCTGAATGTGGTGCTGGTCGCGGTGCTGATTGTGGTGCTGATTGCGAAAGATTGATGGAAAAATTGCAAAAGATTGATGGGAAGATTGACGAAAAAACAAATCTTTAACTGATTTTTTAATTTTTAAATATTTTTTTTGCAATTTTTGGGATTTTATAAAAGTGTTTAGAATTGGTTTTTGGGTGCAAGGTTATCCAAGTCAATGGGCACGGAGTTAAGGTCACAGATGTAAGGTCAAGGTGAAGGTCATGCAGATCTAACATTTTGGTCGGAGTCATCAGTGCCACCTAAGTGTTGAAAATGTAAACAAATGACAAACGAAGAAACCAATATGACGGGTGGAGTGCATTCGACAGAATGAGCAAAGGCCAGCGGGAAGGGAGGGAAATGTTAATACAATGTAATTTATTAGAGGGGGGTCAGTCGTCTGCTGGACGTGGTTCTGTAGGAAACCTGAGTAAATGTAAGTTTTTAAAAATAATTTTAAAAAATAATTTATAATATTTTATACAAATTCTTACGGTTTTTTTTACGATTTTTAATAAATTTAGTTTTTTCGATTTCAAAGGTCACTGGGGTTAAAGTAAAATGTCAAGGTCACCTGGATACAATATGGCGGTAGTAGTCAGTAATGTAATATGCTCGCTGACTTATTTGAATTCATCCATTTTTTATAATTTTTCTCGATTTTTTGTTTTTAAGGTTATTCAAGGTCAAGCTTATAGGTTCAATACCATTGGTCAAGGTCATGGGTCAAGGTCACCTGGGTATACATGGTGGTTGGGTGATTTAATAACATGGCGAAAGGTTGGCGCCTGGGGTCCTTTCCTGAGTCCTCTATTTGCCCAAACATTTGAAATTTATATTTTTTAATACTTTTGTGAAATTTTTTTTATAAGTTTTTAATAATTGTTTATACATTTTTAATAATACATTTGAAATATATTTTTGAATTTGTTGGGATTTCTTGGGTATTCAAGGTCAATGGTTACCAGGTCAAGGTCAAAGATCAAGGTCACTGACATATAACATGGTGAACAAGATGGCCGCTGGCCGACTGGAATGACAGAACATGAACAGTTCCGACGCTACACGCCAGGCGCGTGTAGCGCCCCTAAATCATTCTACTATAATTTATAATTTATATAATAAAAGAGTGAGAAAATAGGCGGGTTCGTAATGTCCAGTAAGGAATAGTTCTTATGCCAGTGGCGTGTGGTGAAGTGTTGCAAGGTAAGCTGTGATTTGCTCTGTGGTATATCTAATCGACTGCTAATTTACACATTGCTCTCTCGTGAGTGACCACAAAACATTCATTTTCTCCCAGCTCCACTCTGGTTACTGGTTCCTGCTGCTTGCGCCGAGTGTGTACAGCACTAAGGAAGCACCAGCTTACCTTGCAGCAATTCAACACACGCAACACTGCCTGTAAGTATAACTTTAGCAGGGCTTCAGAAAAGTTGGAAGTAACCATGAATGGACTATAGAGTGTTATCGGCAATAAGTTGGCTCAACTATTTTATCCCGATTCCCCAGTGTCGGTAGATATGAGCATTTTCCCCATCTAACAATGTGAGTCTTGATGAGGGGGGGGGAGTGTTGTCTCTGGCATGCCCCCCTCGACTCTGGCACGCGGCTCCGCAGGTCACGCCGCCCCTGGTACAGACAGACCGGCGCCACCGCCTCCTCCTCCAACCCCCTGTGCACACCATATATACCGTCCCTCGCGGAGCTGGCAGCCAATATCACCCTCCCCACCTCGCCAGACCGGGTGTTACGGCCCCTCGTCACGCCATGCCGCCCCGCTGGGCTCTGCATTCCCTCACTGCGGCTGGCTTCCGCCGACACTCTCCCGCAGAAAACACCTCCTGCCAGTCTGCCTGTCTTCGTGACTACAGAACGACCACCCGGCGGTGCATGAATTTCCAAAATCACGTACTTAGGTATGACGTAATAAGAATTTTCTTCGCAACACTAGTGTGTAACGGCTGGCCACATCGCTTGTTAAGAATTCACAGGAATATTCATATTCCTCCGCAGTACTGTTATTCGGTTTCATTGTAATAATTTATTCCTCAAAATAGACTCTCAAGACATTATTAGAGATTCAAGAAGTGAGCTCAAACTTCTTAATATATTTCGATTAGGTTTGTTTTATTGACTATATATTCGAATTAACAAAACCGTCACGTTCAGCTATAGCTGATATATTTTACGAATTTTTTTTAACACTTATTCGAATTGTAACATAAAAAAAAACACACAAGTCAGTAAACCTGCCAAAATAATTGTTCTAAAATTTACAGAATTTTACTATGTAGAACTTTATAGTAAAATTAAAATTTTGCCATTTCCTTTCTTAAATTGGATTTCACCTTCTTGAAAGCTCTTGTCACTTTTTAATATTTTGGGATTTTTTGGATTAAGAGGTTAAAGATCACCGGGGTCAAGGTCAAGGTCACCAACATTCAATATGATGGACAATATGGCTGACAGAACCAAGATGGCTGATGGTTAGGTCTGACTCAGAACTCTGGAACCCTTGTATATATTTCACATACACTATGCCTATAAAACCAATATGGCCGCCAATGCTCAGCCCTCTAAAACGATTCCCCCAAATCTGTCCGATGGATAGAAAATTGCCTTTCAGGGGATCGTTTTTGGAGATGGGAGATCGGTGCTTTTTTGAGGGGGGAAAAATTGAGGGAAAAAAGGGGAAAAAGGAAAACTTTAATGAAAAAGGGAAATTACAAGGGAAAGAAGGACATGTTTTTAGCGAAAAATGGCCGCTGGGGGACCGGAATGACACAGTATGAACAGCTCCGATCTCCGACGCCAGACGCCGTTGTCCCGAAACCGGCTATTTCATTCTACTGCTCAGACTCCACATGATATTTTCCACAAACTCTCTTTATTGTTTTCTCTTCGGTAACTTTTTCCCAACTCTAACGTCAATTATCTCAAATCACGTAATATTAGATACTGATAGGAGTGAAGGGTGGGAAGAGGTTATTTTTTTCTTTGACGCCTTAGTCCCGTCTCATGGCTCCTCCTTCCATGAAATGTCTTAGAAACGTGCCGCTGATTGTCACCGAAACGCAGTTAACAAAGACAAGTTATACTGTTGTCTTCTTTGTGTGTGTGTATGTGTTCGAACGTTGCGACTTTAAATTAAGAACAATATTTTTAGTATTTTTTCTCCTAGATGTATTATGCATCAGCTGACCTCTATTAGTAAAGACATTTCACTTTATTACTCACGAATGTGTTATAAAAGTGGTGGTAAGGAATTTACTNTTTGTATTTTTTCTCCTAGATGTATTTTGCATCAGCTGACCTCTATTAGTAAAGACATTTCACTTTATTACTCACGAATGTGTTATAAAAGTGGTGGTAAGGAATTTACTTACCATTGTGCTTCAAAATGCCTACAAAATCACGTACTCAGGTATGACGTGATAAGAATTTTCCTCGCAACACTAGTGTGTAACGGCTGGCCACATAGCTTGTTAAGAATCCACCGGAATATTCATATTCTTCCGCAGTACTGTTAGTCGGTTTCATTGTATTAATTTATTCCTCAAAATAGACTCTCAAGACATTATTTGAGATTTTCTAAAACGTCTAAATTAATTTGTATAATATTGTACATGTTGTCCTGCGTAAGGCAAGACGCTTGCTTCCACAATTAGTGTTTTTTTTTATTTTTAGAATAGATGATTGTGTGTCAGTTCTTGTGGTGTGTTTTATTGAACTTGATCCAGCATTCTTCTACACCTTGTTANTGCTTACCATTGTGCTTCAAAATGCCTACAAAAACACGTACTCAGGTATGACGTGATAAGAATTTTCCTCGCAACACTAGTGTGTAACGGCTGGCCACATCGCTTGTTAAGAATCCACCGGAATATTCATATTCTTCCGCAGTACTGTTAGTCGGTTTCATTGTATTAATTTATTCCTCAAAATAGACTCTCAAGACATTATTTGAGATTTTCTAAAACGTCTAAATTAATTTCTATAATATTCTACATGTTGTCCTGCGTAAGGCAAGACGCTTGCTTCCACAATTAGTGTATTTTTTTTGTAGAATAGATGATTGTGTGTCAGTTCTTGTGGTGTGTTTTATTGAACTTGATCCAGCATTCTTCTACACCTTGTTATTTTGACCATTATTGATTCTCTTCTTTCTCCAAGAATAACTGCATTAAATTCATGTGTACGGAGTATTGTAAGTATGAGCTTGCTTTTATTGTGACTTCACAAGTATATTAGTAGGTGATCATAGAGAAACTGCCACAAGAGTCTTCTTATATACTCCTAAAAAAATCTCAAGTGAAAGTTTTTTTTATCGTTACTGAGAGTTTTACTGGGCACCTACAGAATACATTGTTTTTTTTATAGAAGTCACAAAATTTGAGGTGGTCTAGATTACTAAAGATACGTTTAATACGGCTAGAATCTCTCACAAATAAAACCTCACATCGCTTAAAATTGGGCGAATCAATCAACCGCAACTAAAGAAATTCTTGTGGCAATATTTGATTCCTTCCCACTAAAGCAAGTTATGATCTCTCATAGGGCCTGTAAATATTTTAAAATAACGTAGTCTCTACAAAAAAAAATACGAAATCGATTATTTAATTTGTTTTGCTAGTATAAAATATTCAGTTCAGAAGGAAACTCAGGAATCTAGACATGCCAAAGACGTGTAATTTTCTTATATGAAATTGCCACGAACTGAACTAAAATTTATTATTATTCAATTAACTTGAGCTTAAACGTCCCTATTACTCATTCCGGAACCCAATTTATTGCTATCTTCAACGTACGCTAACCGTCTTTTCACCATATATTTCCTTATTTTGATCTACATTAGAAAAGTAAAGTGCTACACAAAATAACATTACCAAAGTTAGTCTTCAAAGTAAAGGTAATTATAATAGTTACTTTATTATTTTGTAAAACTCTATGAAGTTGTAGATCAACGAATGACACGGGGCCAATGCTGACTTGAATTTCACACAAATTTTTGACAAATTAAAAAAGAATAGCCATCGCTGTAACTAGAGCGTTTTGAAGTCAATAAATTTGTTTAGAGTAATCAAGAAACAAAATAAACTCATGCCATTGGAACTGTTTCAGGGTACAATTGTGTTTGCACGTAATTCAACATTCTAGGTGTCCACAGCGGAAACAAATAACCACAGTGGAGCTAGTAGAAAACCGAATGTATTGCGACCACTCACTAGCAAGTAGTAAAGCACTCTTCACCCTTGTGACATTAAGTATGCTGCATAACAGTCTTAGCGTCTGATGTAAGCTTGAGAAAATCCACTTGCAATGAAGTTCACATCTCAAAACCGCTTACCAGACATAAGCATTCGGTTTTTCACTCTTGCAACATGGTCACTCTTCGTGTAAAAGTTTGGTTTGAACGTACGTCTAGCATATCTTGCAATACTCATGTTTAACAATTTTAATAACAGTGTCCTATGTATGGGACTTTGCGCAGAAAGTTACTTCAATTATCTACACTGTAAAAAGTAGGAAAGAGCGTTCCAATATGGGAAAGTCCCTCAAGTGTGGGAGATATCAGTCGTTGTTGAGACAATGTTCCGTAGTTTCATAAACACCTGCTGCCAGTAACATCATGTTCATACAAATGTTTACCGGTCCCAATCTATGACAGAGCGTTATGCTGATACTACTGCATTGCAATAAATACATTTGTTGGCTGCAAGGCCTAAAATAATATACATTTATCAGTGACTGAAATGGTCAAATCGCTCTGCGACATTAAAGCCTTCGGACAAGGCGTGGTTGAAGTGCTGGCGTTTATAACGTGCTACAAATTCAAGCCGGCCTTCTATCGTACCACTACTGTTCCGTCTGTATCAAGATCGGACACAGAGGAGTTATCTATAGCGAAGGCCTTATTGGTCCTTGTCATGCTAGGTGGCGGGCGGGCTTCTAAGAGGAGAAAATGCGCAGTGGGTCTCGCCGTTCTAAAGATAGCTAAAATAATTCCTATCGAGCGATTTTCCACCCTTCGTCATTAGCGTAACGACTTGTCAGTAAGTCGTTCGTGACCACGCTTTGTGGCGTACTAAAATAAACGACAATATAATTTTATGGCAGTTAATTGAAGATCAATGAAGTTAAAATAAAATTAACGCTCTATACGAGCTATACATTATTTTTATATTCAGTATATATTCAGTAATTTTGACAGAATATTATGAAAGGATTATTTGTGTTTTATTATTTTATCAAAAGTGTACAGAATATATTTTTTAATGGTTTCTTCTTTTTTTACACGCTAGTGTTAATAACAGGCCTAACAGCAATTTATTTGTTTTTCTGACAGTTTCACCATGACAGTTTATCGATGCATACAAATGAATCAATTCTAAGACAATGCCATAGAGTACGTAAACATTCCGATGTAAAACAGCAGCTTACATCGCGAACTCCAGCAGCACACTCTAGCAAAATGGCGTCACTGGCCAGCAAAATGTTGAAATGCCGTTCGCCTAAAAGCGCTTGGTAAATTACTTGCCAGCCGACAATCCTGCAAGTAGGGAACCTTTCGCAGTATGCAGTGGCCAATCAGTCACAAGGCCCGTTGCCAAAGCCTCGTGCATCCAGTCAGAGAACGGGTACGCCTATATCAAAGGGAACGCCAGGACAGTTCCTCTCTGTGCATTTATCTACTTTGTGACGATGCTAAGATGTCACTCTACTGTCCCACGAGGAGCACAACGCAACCCGCAAATAACTCTGTTCACTTCAAGGCTAATTTTGTTATTGTTCTAGAAATTGAAGTACAGTAATACAACATTAGATAGTTTAATCACAAAATCACGAACTAGAAGGAAAGAGCGGTGTAAAGATAGTGTGTGAATATACTATTACTTATGAACGCATTTCAGATAACACTATCGTACCTTTAGTATACCACCGAGATCATTTCTTGGTGTGTGTTAATTTTATTGGTAGAGCCGTAATAATATGAACCATGATTTAAATGTAGTTGTTGAGGATTGCGGAGTGTTCCTGGAATACTGTAACGGTCTGTTACGTCACACGGATATATAATGGGAAGACATGATATATTAAAGATGGCTTTCAATATTGCACACACCCACGGGCATGCATCATTTGTAACAGTAAACACCTTAGACTGCTTTATTCGCCGCAAGGAGGAGCTAGGATCGCACACACGAAGTCTGCGGCATTCGCTGAGCTACGGGGGTTTGTAAGTCCTGTCGCAGCTGTGCAACGCAGAGGGGTAGCAGGTGCTCGGGTTTTCCACATCTCCTGTGTGGCAAAACTGCGTGTGAAACTCCAACCCCCTACCGCCATTATTCAAATACAATTACGGTTTTCCACGGGATACCCACAGAAGCAGTGATACCTCCCCGCGGCGCGGTTCATTTCACACGTAAAAAAAATACGAAGTGCGCGTGAAACATTACTCAAGTACGCAGCTCGCCGCTAGCTACACCTGGTGTGTGCAGTAAATAAAAGTTTTCAGGTAACCGCACGCGGTTTCTGCCTCTCTCTAACTGTGGCAGCACCGTAAGAGACGTTAATGTGATGTGCGTGCGAAAATAAGTTCTTACAGGCTGCCTTCGCTCACACGCCCCCATTGCTAGGAAACTCGGAATAACTTCTTTTCTGAGAATTCTGGGCGTGCATACTGCGCAAAATATTGTTCAGCATTAAGCACTTTTATAATGTACTTCTAAATATTAACCTTAAAAAATGGTTAAATCAAAGTAACTGTAAATTTCTCCACTTCCATTTATTATATCTACATAAAGCCATATCCATCTATTATAACATACATATTAGGAGCAACAATTGACAACATACCTGAGGTACCTTAAGTTATAATCCAGGATACCTTACGTTCTAATTCAGGTAAACTGTTTTTAAAATTCCTAGTTGTATTCTTACGTCTGTAATGCGTATTTTAGTCTTCATTGAAATTACTTTATTTCGACTTGAATGAGGCTAAATAACACTCCCGTAGGCTATTCTGGGGTGGCTTAAACGCGAAACTTAGTTAAACACTTAAACTTACATTTAAAACAGCAAACATTTATATCTTTGCGGGGATTCTAAGTCAAACCTTGTTGTCCGAAAGTAAATGCATTAGAGGTAGTTTCTTTAAATTTTGAATTTATTTAGTAGTTAGGGGTGCTGGCCACGAAAAAATGTTTTATTTTATATTTGTGACACATACTGTTCAACTTGTAGACATTATCTGTAAATATATTTTTCTTGGATAATTTTTTTAAATCGCAGGGTTAATGCAAAATAACATGTCAAAGTCAAAAGTTTACTGTCTTGTAATGTACAAATAAAATAAACCAAACGTTTTGCAGAATATTGAAAAACATCAACTGAAAGTTCTTATCTTAATTCATTTTAAGGTATGATTGGCAAAAGATTTTTTATCAAATTTCAGGGGCAGCCACAAATCAAAGGATATGTAACGATGTACTTTATTTTCAGCAATTTTTTCAAACTGCGAAAACATTTCCTTGTACGATTTTATAGACGTCTTGAAGTAGATCTTGGCATATTATTTTAGAGTGAATTATCTCATTTATGAACGTAAGTTAGTTTTCTTTATTTGCACATTTCTAAAATAGAAAAATTGTGATTTTGATATGTAATTATGCGAAAACTATAAGCTTATTTTTTATTTTGCGAGAAAAGAGTATCACTGATAATGTATAAAATTTTAACAGTATGTGGTTCAAGTATAAAATAACACTTTTTTTTTTCCCGGCCAACTCCCTCTGTGGTTGGCGGATGTAGTTGCCACTCGGTCCAGATAGTCTGTAGGTGGGCCGGGTTCCGAAAATATATTGTAAAACAATTTTCGCGTTTGTCGTGGTGACATTTAGTCAATTTATAAGTGGTAACGTTTTGGTTGACACTGTAACTCTTTCCATTCTCCTGTTTAAAATGCATTTACACGCCAAATAAAATAAACATTTAAATCACAACATTTTCAATACGCTTAATTATTTCGATTAAAAATGTATATGCAATGAATTACGTACAACTTTGCGTTTAAAAGAAAATACGAAAATACGTTTATTTCGTGAGTATAAGAAGCACTAAGTTATTCGGAGTTCAGGTAACGTTTCGTTAATTCGTACGCTTGTGTGCTGTGCGCAAGTAGTGGATCCCCCCACTCGTAATCACCAACACAAATTCGTCGTTACGGTTTAAGACAGCACTCGAACTGAAGGCAAAGTTCGTTTAACAAGCTGAGCGCTGACGTGGAGTTGAAAAGGCGTAACATCCAAATTACGGTTACGCCGACGAATCCATGGAGGCAAGTCAACTCGAAGAGAAGGTACGGACAATCAGAGACCGCGAAGCGGAGTGCTGACCCAGCACCTTTCCCTCCGCCGCCAGTTGCTGAATCGAGGTGTCCCACTGACATCACGGTAAGGAGCTTTATCGTCTGCTCTGGCCCTTTAGTCAAGAAAGGGAACAACCCAATCACTGTTATTCGCACGCGCATTTCGCAGACTTTTGCAATTGGATTACAGTTTACTACACCGTTGGAAATGTGTGTAGATTTACGGAAACTTTTACGGAGATGTAGAGTTATTTAAGGGAAAGGCACTCTGTAATGACGAATAACGGAAATGAGCTCCGTACATATACAATACGGAAGCTCTTCGTATTCTTATGGCTTCGACTTTGAGACCTGAACAATGTAGATGATATACCTGAAGCGTATAAAATCCCATTTTCAGAATATAACTTCGTGTAAAATAGAAGTAGGTGATTGGCAAACCACTGATGGAGTGCTAATTCTTTGATTCTTTTCAAATTCCGCTACAGGACAAAACCTTCTTTATACACAGTGAAATACACACACAACTAAAATGAAATTATTTATTTGTAACCTTGTTTCATAAACTGCAAATAAAACAAAATAGTTAGCGTTCCAACACGACTTGAAACTAAGAGAGGCGCGTTCGTCACTTTCGTGTAAAATCCATATTTACGAAATACAGTACTTCGTGTAAAGGTGTGGTAGGTCAGTGCCCATATAGCACACATACATCCAAAGAATATCTATTGGTTGTCCCCGCGGAAGTTCTGGATATCCAGGGACATCCAGAAATAGCAATGTTACATCCAAAAGACTGCCAAAAGATACCCAAATGTCCGCCCAATATCCACACAAGGATGTAGATATTGTGGATATCCTATAGACTTCTTTATATTTAGACACTTACTATAAGTAATAGCCATTAGGAGTTTTGTAACATCCAATGGATATCCAGGAAGTGGTACGAACTGATATCTACTACTATATATCCAACGGATATCCTGAAGGGATTCACTTCAGGACTTAGATGACTTCCANTGAAGGGATTCACTTCAGGACTTAGATGACTTCCAGATATTGTGGATGTAATTGGGATATCCAGTGGATATCCTGTGCTATGTGGGGGGTTTCGGCTATTGAGTGTTAATTTGTCGATTCGTGTTAAAACCTCACTACAGGACAAAATATTTAAACTTTGTATAATTTCTCTTTTATACACAATGAAATACATNCTCGTGTTAAAACCTCACTACAGGACAAAATATTTAAACTTTGTATAATTTCTCTTTTATACACAATGAAATACATTACGGAAATTTTCTTGACCCTGTTTGTAAAGCTGAAATAAAATAAACTCGCAAGCACTCTAACATGACTGGAATAATTTTGTTTGTACCCCTTATTTACAACACTTCATCTTTTTTTTTAAAGTGTGGTAGTTGCATTTATAAGGTGTTGGACTGTCAATTTTTCTTTCAGAGTTCAAATCCCGGTACTGGTCAAAATTTTTTCTAAACGTTTTTACAGTAATTGTTATAAACAGCGAAACACCCACATAACGAAATTTAAACGTTTTTTTTGTTGCCCCTCTATAGAAAGAGCTGATTAAAAAAAATTTGCTAGTTTATGGACACGTTTCGTGAATTCACCGGGATTTATGTGAAATTTACGGAGAGAACGTTATTGAAAATAACGAAGAGTCCGTAATTTCAGGAAGATATCTGGATAATTTGTACCCGTACTTTCCGTAATTTTACGGACACTTTTTCTAACAGTGTAGATATAACCTGAATGACTCTGCAAGGGAAAAAGGACCCANTTTCCGTAATTTTACGGACACTTTTTCTAACAGTGTAGATATAACCTGAATGACTCTGCAAGGGAAAAAGGACCCAAGTCACCTATTCTGAGGTAAAACTGGCTATTCACTGGGGCACAAAAAAAAAAAACAATACACATCTTGTCTTGAGGACACACAGGACTGGTTAATAACTCATATCTTCCATTTATAAGTAATAATAACAGTGAGAAAATAGGTGTGTTGGTAGTGTCTAGTAAGAAATAGTTCTTATGCAAAAATTATCAAACTGATAGCGCACAAATACGGTNTGGCAAACCACTGATGGAGTGCTAATTCTTTGATTCTTTTCAAATTCCGCTACAGGACAAAACCTTCTTTATACACTGTGAAATACACACAGAACTAAAATAAAATTATTTATTTGTAACCTTGTTTCATAAACCGCAAATAAAACAAAATAGTTAGCGTTCTAACACGACTTGAAACTAAGAGAGGCGCGTTCGTCACTTTCGTGTAAAATCCATATTTACGAAAGACGGTACTTCGTGTAAAGGTGTGGTAGGTCAGTGCCCATATAGCACACATACATCCAAAGAATATCTATTGGATGTCCCCGCGGAAGTTCTGGATATCCAGGGACATCCAGAAATAGCAATGTTACATCCAAAAAACTGCCAAAAGATATCCAAATGTCCGCCCAATATCCACACAAGGATGTAGATATTGTGGATATCCTTTAGACATCTTTAGATTTAGACACTTACTATAAGTAATAGCCACTGGGCGTTTTGTAACATCCAATGGATATCCAGGAAGTGGTACGAACTGATATCTACTACTAGATATCCAACGGATATCCTGAAGGGATTCACTTCAGGACTTAGGTGACTTCCAGATATTGTGGATGTAATTGGGATATCCAGTGGATATCCTGTGCTATGTGGGGGGTTTCGGCTATTGAGTGTTAATTTGTCGACTCGTGTTAAAACCTCACTACAGGACAAAATATTTAAACTTTGTATAATTTCTCTTTTATACACAATGAAATACATTACGGAAATTTTCTTGACCCTGTTTGTAAAGCTGAAATAAAATAAACTCGCAAGCACTCTAACATGACTGGAATAATTTTGTTTGTACCCCTTATTTACAACACTTCATCTTTTTTTTTAAAGTGTGGTAGTTGCATTTATAAGGTGTTGGACTGTCAATTTTTCTTTCAGAGTTCAAATCCCGGTACTGGTCAAAATTTTTTCTAAACGTTTTTACAGTAATTGTTATAAACAGCGAAACACCCACATAACGAAATTTAAACGTTTTTTTTGTTGCCCCTCTATAGAAAGAGCTGATTAAAAAAAATTTGCTAGTTTATGGACACGTTTCGTGAATTCACCGGGATTTATGTGAAATTTACGGAGAGAACGTTATTGAAAATAACGAAGAGTCCGTAATTTCAGGAAGATATCTGGATAATTTGTACCCGTACTTTCCGTAATTTTACGGACACTTTTTCTAACAGTGTAGATATAACCTGAATGACTCTGCAAGGGAAAAAGGACCCATGTCAACTGGCTATTCACTGGGGCACAAAAAAAAACAATACACATCTTGTCTTGAGGACACACAGGACTGGTTAATAACTCATAATATTCCATTTATAATTAATAAGAACAGTGAGAAAGTAGGTGTGTTGGTAGTGTCTAGTAAGAAATAGTTCTTATGCAAAAATTATCAAACTGATAGCGCACAAATACGGTGNTAGGTGTGTTGGTAGTGTCTAGTAAGAAATAGTTCTTATGCAAAAATTATCAAACTGATAGCGCACAAATACGGTGCGTAATGGGCGTTGTCCCACCAGTGTAATTTTGTATACTTGGTTAAGCTATATTTGTATGAGGCGGAGGACTATCCTGGAAGTACATCTTCAGTAGGGTTTCAGAAATGTTCGAAGTAACCGTGAGTGGACTATATAGCCTTTGTGATGGATGGCACTGGAAGAGCAGTTTTTCATCTGGGATTCCCGCGGCCGGAGACACAGCGCCTCTGTTCCCGAGCTCGAAGCTGTATCTAGGGTCTCGCCACGCATGCGGTAGCGGCAGGCCCGGGGGTTGAGGGGCGGTGGAGTTCTCGACAGTTATACGCTAAACCCCTGGTCGATCACGAGAAACCTCTGGGATTGCGGGCTAAAGGGAAAAAGCAAACACTTTCGCGATTCCGTCTTTCTCCTCCGACTTCTCTCTCCACCACCGTCGTCCCTTTCTAGCCCATCGCCATTACTTCCCGTTGTCAGGGTGTGTTCCCCCCTGAAGGAGTCGGGCCAGCGTCCCCGTCCCGGGACTCGACGGGCACATAAAGCGGTCTCAGGACGCCGGTATGAGGGCGATGCTTCAGCCGGGAGGGGGGCGATATCTGATACGTCACTCTCCTGTGTCCAAAGGGGCTGCGGTGGTATAGTGGTCAGACTACTTGCCTCACACCTAGGTGAAAAGGGTTCGATTCTTGGCGGGGCTGCTCCCGGATTTTCACATGCTTACACATGCCATTATTGGCTAGTCGTCTGCCAATAAGTAGGTGAACTGACTGTGTTCCAAAAACAGTGGCTTATACTGTGTTACGCGTATTCAATCCGTCATTTTCATTTTGGAAACGAAACCAAAATTAAATTTTTTGTTCTTAAAAATTACAACTGATGTTTCGTAGTGTTCATATAAGGACACTATAAAAACTACCGAAGCAATGGAAGCAGTGAGTTTTGTCTTCAAGGATGGAGAAATCATTACAAAAAATTGTTGCTCGAGGTAGACTCGGTCACAGTTCTCAAAGTGTTTATCACTCTTTGGAAAGGTCTGTGCAAGTCCGAACTATGAGAGAGACAAAGCGTGTAAAGAGGTGGTGAAGTTCATACCGCAGTAAACACACACCAACTCTGCAGCTGAAAGGAACTGCGGTAATTATCCGACCCCCAGCTTGCTGTGAATGTGCGCAACGCCAGGCGACGAGGACCTAAATAAATAACTCCTCAGTCCGGTAGCAGGAGAAGGGACGGAACCCAGTATCCATCTGATTGCAGGTGGTCGGCCTCCAGGGGGAGCAGAAGAACGTGTCGTGGCACGGCGGAGGTCACGAAAGGTCAGGCGAGGTCGACTGCCGTATCCGCAGCGCGCCACTTGCTAGATTTACCTATGCGGCGCAGCGTCGTCGTTCGCTACCCGCCTGGAAAGGAAAATCGCTGGTAANGCGCCACTTGCTAGATTTACCTATGCGGCGCAGCGTCGTCGTTCGCTACCCGCCTGGAAAGGAAAATCGCTGGTAAGAGGATAGATATAGGTAGGTAGGGCCACAGAGCAGATATAATTTTTTTACATGGCCAGCCATAGGTTGGACCATGCGTGCGTGAATTTCCGCCCCCGAAATTGTATTATTTCTCGATAATGCAGGGGTATAAATTATCCTTTACTTTTACTGATGATCTTTATGATTTTNGCGCCACTTGCTAGATTTACCTATGCGGCGCAGCGTCGTCGTTCGCTACCCGCCTGGAAAGGAAAATCGCTGGTAACAGGATAGATATAGGTAGGTAGGGCCACAGAGCAGATATAATTTTTTTACATGGCCAGCCATAGGTTGGACCATGCGTGCGTGAATTTCCGCCTCCGAAATTGTATTATTTCTCGATAATGCAGGGGTATAAATTATCCTTTACTTTTACTGATGATCTTTATGATTTTATTTTGACCTATGTCTTTCAGTAGGACGATATTTTATTCCCCCACCCTATTTACTACACGAATTTCACCCCCTAGGCAGATTTTCATTCCTATCTCTATTTTTACCCTTCAGTGGTTACCCCTGGTGCCCGGAATAGGGAGGTGGCACTGTTGACATACCATCAACCTACGTTGGCCACACACCAAGAGGCGTATTTATTCTACCAATTATGCCTTTTATAGTACCACTAACTCCTCCTATATATATATATATATGTGTGTGTGTGTATGTGTGTGTGTGTGTGTGTATGTACACTACATTACAGCACCTACAAGTACGTGGTGATCACCTCCGCAGAAAATATTTATTTTTCTTTACGTGGTTAACCAAAGACCGGGCACGCTTTCTTATCACCCCTGTTCCTATGACCTTTCTGGGTAATTTCTTCACCTCTTTGATTTTATTCTAATACGTCTACGTTCAGGTAGTCTGGAGTAATGGCGTGGCGCGGTTAACCTGCCATCCACCCAGTTCCCCATACTTCCTGGAATCTAGTCTACTTTACATATGCATTTGTCATTATATAGCAGCACCCCTTACTTGACCAACAAACTTATATTCTACTTTAGATTGTACCCCTCCGTATAGACATCCAGCGGAAAGGGAGGCCTCCGGACATCTTTCCGATCCCCCTCCCCGTGTAGTCAGCCCTTCAGTCATGAATCTTGTCTAAAACATGTGTTTAGTTTTCATTTCTATTGTTTGCATAATACCGGGTTCGTTTCCCTGTTATCTCGCCTTGGTTTTTGTTACTCCATTCCATCAGTTCCTTGCTCATTGTCGGGTCTTCATATGTATTATCTTCATTTCATCAGTGTTACAA
>NQII01002095.1:241693-257373 GCA_002778355.1 Clitarchus hookeri | reverse complement strand
CATCAGTTGCCCGCTGACAAATCCTTTTGAATTTTCTATTACTTTCTTCAGGGTTATCCCCAAGCTTTGTAGTGTATCCTATCCCACTAAAATGTTTTACTGATTATCGAAACCGGGAAGTGAGTCCGATCACACTTTTACGGAGAATTCTCCTTCTTTTGCAAATTATCCTAAATATCTTCCTGTTTTTTTATGAGGTAACATATTTCTTATTTTTAGCGCTTATTATTTTTCTATTTGCAGCTTTACACGTAACTTTAGTCTAATGTCTCCAGTCTTTGGGCATTGCAGTGTCACATGCTGGACAGTATATTCAACTCTACAGATCGGACAAAGAGGAGAGTTAACTAAGTTAAATCCATGTAACTTGGCTTTGAAGTTTCCGCGTCCTGTTATTAGATAAAAATCAGCTATAATCCAATGGCGGGTATATACTTCCTTAATATCTTAAGAGATGCTGTAAGTGACTCTCCCCTTCTCCGAACTGCCCCATCTCTCCTGCCAGATTTCTAGGGATACTTCTCTCTTCTCCTTCTTTCTTGCCAAATATAAGTACACACAGACGAAATGTCGTGGCTTTTCCTTTGATGTGGGAGTGCCAATTCTCTGATTGACTACGCCGGGATCTGGGACAGGAGCTATGCGTCTTATTGGCTACTACATGCTGCGAAATGTTCCCTATTGGCTGGGCTGCCGGCTAGTGAGTATTTCATCATGCTCTGATAGACGAACTGAGTTCTAATATTTCGCTGACAAGTGACGCCATTTTCCTGGCGTGTGCGGCTGAATTTTGCGGTATAAGTGGCTATTTCATTACGTATAATCCATTCACGGCTGCATCACGCTTTTTTGAAGTCCTGCTAAGTTCTACTTCCGGGACATTCCTCCACCTCGTGCAAACTAAGCTTAACTAAGGTTAAGTCTACTCAGGTTAGGAACAAAACGAGTTTTCTTATGGGAGAGTTTGGCATAGGGAAAATTTTCGACGCTAGATGCGCAGTGTTCCAAAGAGATCACTTACAATTAACATTTTAAACTAAGTGAATAATAAAAAAAAGAAAGTTTTTACTTAGCTACAAGGTTATTTAAATTTGAGTTATGATCATTGCAATTATTTTGTTTTTTAATGTAGAAAATAGAAAAAAATCTGGTACACATGCGGCACTAGCGCTTACCTAGTGGCGAAAATGTTTAGTTGCCAAACTAAAAGCATTGAGCTTCCCGACCTAAGTAGAATAAACCTTAGCTTAACTTAGTCTAGAAAATTACACCAAAGTACAACACATCGAATTCGTATGCACACAGTTGTAATAATATGTTGCACGAGAACCATTTCTTACTAAGCGATGCCAACGCACATGTTTTCTCTCTGTTTTTATTCATATTAATTATAAATGAAATATTATGATCTATAAATAGAAGATATGCGAAACTTTCAATTTAATGAAAACTAAGATAATTCAATGTTAACGGAGGTATAAAACGGTTGTGATACATGACGCATTTAGGAAATAACAAAACACGTCATACATGGGGTGATTTTCCAAAGCTACGATTCAAAAAGTGTGAAGAAACCGCGAATAGACTATACTCGTAAGTACTCTGTGTCATCGTCGAGCATTAGTGCCGCTTGGGAATTAAGATGGCTGACAAGAGTTGTACGTAGGTCTCCTCAAGTTCCTCTATTCCTGGAGGCGAAGTAACCACGGAACACTTGAAAATACATAAGTGAAACGGCGGGGTGTACACCGAACTCTAGACACTCACGCCAGCAATATAGCGGAACGTCGTTCACCAATCAGCTCTTGGAGACTAATTTACCAGACGGCAGCTCGGCCAATAGTTATGAACAGGACAATTTCGCTTTTTAAACGACCTGTACGCTAGACTCCACTGTCCTGTGTATTTTCGAGTCTCAGCTTTATGTTAATTGGCTGCTGCCGCAAGCAGTGTGTATCCAGTTTTACCTCAGATCAGGTGACACAGGGTTTGGTGCTTTTCCCCGCATCTCACTCAGTTATTGTCTCAGAGTTCACTTGAGCGTGTATAATAAACTGTGATCCTATTGCAAATACATAGGGGTAGTGATATTTCGCGAAAAGATTTCGAGACAAGATACAGTTCAAAGCACTGTAGGGTCGTCCAGCGTCTTTGATTGTCTATATAATGTTCTGGCCCGTGTTAACCGTTCGCGCACGAACCACGAAGGTTAAGTGTCGGAGTCACTTAGTCCTGAGTGGCTTCGTCAAAGACGGACACGGCACCAGCAGCCAATGGTTGTATAACAACAGCTGAGGTGTGTATATAGTATTGAAGTCTACTAAGTGCTCCGATTTTTACGCGAAAAGTCAATGGCCCTACAAATACAACACGAATATACACGTGTTTGAAGTCTAGTTTGTCCTAAAAGAATTTAGCGAAATTTTCCAGTCCGCAACAAAAAGTACGCGTGGAGCGACCGAGTACGCTTAAATAAAAAAGGAACCACCAGGTCATCTTCACTTCCGTAAACTTGCCTTTTATGTGACGTAACCATGAGATATTCTGGTAGAAGACGCAAAAGATGGCTTAGTGGTTGTTCTGTTTTCGCCTCTCATCACTGAGGACCCGGTACAATTCCGTGCCCCGGCGGGCGGGAATTCTTTGGCCGGGGAGTTCTCGGCGCCTTCTCAAGGTACTCCTGTTTCCTCCCCTGTATTCTTTCCGCCACTGCTCCATTCCTGTTTCGTCTCACCTAACCCACACTTCCGGCTGGTCGGAACGACAGGTCTTTCCATCGGGTCATCAGCCGATGCCAATTGTTAGCACCAGCTTCCTACACACTGAGAAAAAGGTTTTGTTGAATAACACAAAGTTTGTTTGGCGCAACCAAATTAGTTGTTTGTATAGGGGCAATCAAGTATTTTGTTGTTGAAAACAAATTATTCTGTTATTCTTATTTGGTTGTCCCGAACAAAGATTTGTTGGTGCAATTTTTTTTTTTTTTTTTTTTCGCTTTACGTAAATTAAACCGTTTTGGTTAGTATAAAAAAAAAAAAGGAAGCTCACCCAAGATTCAAACTTAGCACTTGCGCAACCTCAGTTAAATTGACAACTGATGGCTTGTTTTAAAATACGTACATACAATTCGAATACTGGACAACGTGCGCAAATAAATATTTCTGGTTTTACAGCATTACATTTCATTTTCCCGTTGAACTTGTACGACTTTATACCATTATTAGTCACCAAAAAAAATGCAATAACAAACACTGTTATTTTCCTGATTGTCACAAAACATACAAACAAACTCTCAAGCTGTATTTTCGAACGAATGCAATCAAACCAGTAGCCAATTAAATATGTTCATTTCAGTCAACTAAATACTTTATTGACATTATAATTTATTTTGACCAAAACCGAGTGGTTTTGTTAATTCAAGTGAGTATTTTGTTAAATGGACAAAATTAATTTTGTTGCGTTTAAAGTTTGGTTTACTAGACCAAATATTTTGTTGGGGCAACTAAATATTTTTTGGCCCTATACAAACAAGTATTTTGTTGGCTGGAACAAACCTTTCTCTCAGTGCAGTTCGTGTTATTGACCCTGCCTGATCGGAAACAGCGCGCACATTTACATTTTACATTACTCTGGTTGTGGTACAAGTGCGTTCAATGACTACGTCAAATTAACTTCTGCTAGAGCTGGTCCGCGCTTGATTGGACACGTGCCCTGCTGTTGTGATTCTTTGTTCTTCTATTTCTGCTCGTCGTGTACGCCTCAGTCAAATGTAATAATTAACAATGGAATGGGCTGGTATCCGCGTATCGACCATACAACAACGTGGAATTGTTACAAAAATTAATATGTTGCATTTACACTAATCCGTTACTCAATATGCATAAAGAGATAGTTTACTAGTCAGATTTCTCGTCTCACACCAAAGCGAACCGGGTTCGATTCCCGGCCGAGTCACCCGGATTTTCGCATGCAAGAAATATGGTGGTCGTTGCAGTTGGCTGGTGGGTTTTCTTGGGGTACTCCCGCTTCCCTTGCCCTTGCATTCCGTCTCTGCTCCAGATTCACCTTATTTCATCCTCACCAGCGCTCAAGACTTCGTTGTTAAGCGACGTCCAATTACCCCCCTCCCCTTCTCTCTCTCTCTCTCTAAATGCATAAAACAGAAAGAAACTAATTTTAGAGGCAGCCAATTTAATTTTTAAACTTTTAAATAATACATTGGGACATGCACTAAAGTATTTTAACCCCTCTAAAATGATCAGGGCTGTATTTTTAATACGCAGTGTATTTAAAAGTTACCTCGGAAACCCGCGTCTTTGAACAAATCTGTTAAGCTGAAACGTGATCTTACAATGCAGATACGTAATCTAAAGTAAGGTACTCTGCTTTCATAATGGTTATTAATGTACCTTATTTTAGCGGACACTGTCATCCGAAAGTGACATCATATTGATAATTCCTTAAACCATTTCAAATAAATTGTAAACGTTCGTTTGCTGATACCACAAAATTAATATTTGTATACCATGTAACATGAAACTCCTTTTAAGGGAGCCACAAAAAGCTGCTGTAGAAAAATCAGGTCTTAATATGTTTTATGACACATATATCAGCAAAACCGCCATTGTTGATCTAAACTAAACTGGAAACGATTGTTACGGTCCAGTGTAAATTGCACTGATTGTATTTTAACTTGATGGGCGTTGAACTAATGTGGCGATCGCAGATATGTGGATTGTCATTCTGCTTGACGTTGCAGTGTGTCTGCCGTCACGCGACCGTGTCACGTGACCTGATAAGGTGAAACGTGTCCTAGCGAGGGTTCAGAGCTGTCGACAGACATGCTATCCATTTCCTGCCCCGAGGACGATAAAATATGTGAATGAATAACTCACTTTACAGTTTTCTTGTAGTTCAAGCATCTCTGTTATTTAGCATTCTTTCCAGCACTCAGGCCGCACACGCCAGCAAAATGGTGTCACTGACCAGCAAAATGTTGGAACGCCGTTCGCCAACCAGCGTCTGGTCTAGTCAATTCGCGGTTTCTTCACACTTTTTGAATTATCAAACCTTTGAAAAATCACCCCACGCGTGACGTGTTTGGTTGTATATATATATATATACATACATATCTCGTGTATCACAAGCGTTTTATAATTGTGTTGACATAAAGTACCTTATTTTTGGTTAAACTGAATTTTTACTTATATTTTATAATTAAATTATAATATTTAATATATAATGTATGTGAGTTAAGACAGGGAGAAAATAGGTGTGTCGGTAATGCCTAGTAAGAAATAGTTCTTATGCAAAATTGTATTACACAGAGTGCGCACGAATGCGGTGCGCTGTCCCTTTGGTGTAATTTTCTAGACTCGGTTAAGCTTAGTTAGCGTGAGGCGGAGGAATATCCTGGAAGTAGAACTTAAGCAGGGCTTCGGGAAAGTGTGAAGTAACTGCGAATGGCCTATAACCTAATCGCTAGCCTGCGGCCTAGCCAATAGGGAACCGTTCGCAATATGCAGTAGTCAATGAGACGCAATACTCGTTCCTATACCCTCGCGCTGTGAAGCAGAGAATGTGTACGCCCACATCAAAGAAACCACCACACCATTCCGTCTCTGTGTACTTATCTACTCTGTGACTAGATGCAGAACTACTCGTACTCAGAGCACACGGTGTATGTCGTGATGCTGCCGGTATTGCGTGTAGACATGGCAGTCGAAACAGCTCTTGGGATTACCAACAAGTAATCCTAAACGATACTCAGGAGCGGACTGTGGGGGTAGGAGCCTCAGTTAGAAACAGTAGTGGATCCAGATATCACGAGTTTTATGTGTTATGGAGCTGCTATGTGGTCGTAAAATGTGTAAAACCACCGGGAAAAATATTTGAATTTAAACTTAAATAGTGCCTTTTCAAGTTTGTTCAGGGCTTTTGGAAATAATATATTAGTTAGAGTTTAAAATTTAGCCAAATTCAAGATCTGTTTTCTTTCCTTCTTTGAATCTCTCTCATCCCAGAGTCCTTAACTTCAGTCCTGCAGACTATTAGTCTTTCCTGTAAATGATGACAATTTTTTAATGCATGTTTAAGGGGCCTCTGGCTGTTAGACCTCAGTGCGATTTCCAACCTCCCAATCCTGGCTTGTCCGCCCCTGGACATTAGTATCTTCAAACTCTGGCAGTTTGCCAGTTAGAATGATACATTATTGATTTGTCTTGTGGCAAGACGAGCAGTGCTGCCAGACTACCGTACTAAAATTACCCTATGTATAACGTGTTTGGTTGTTTCCTAAATATGTCATGTATAACGAGCGTTTTATACTTCTGTTAACGTAAGTGTATCCTACTTTTTGTTAAGTTGGTCTTTCACTTATATTCTATTTGTAAATAACCATATTTCATTTATAATTAATGTAGGCACAAACAGGCAGAAAATAGGAGTGTTGGTAATACGTTGTAAGAAATAGTTCTCATGCAAAATATCATTAAACTGAGTGCGCGCGAATGCTGCGCGTTATCCCTTCAGAGTAATTTTCTAGACTTAGTTAAGCTTTGTTTGCATTAGGCGGAGGAATATCCTGGAAGTAGAGTTTTAGCAGGGCTTCAAGAAAGTTGGAAGTAACCGTGAAAGGACTATACACGAAAACGTCGGAAAATTTTCTATCACAAACGTCGCCGTGGTACTGCCACTGAGAAGAAGGGTCGTGAGTGACTTTCAACGCTAAGGCGTAGCGAGGCCTTGAGAGCCGATGAGGTAGAAATGAGGTGAGAATGGAGCAGCGCCGGAATGCAAGGGTGGGGAAACGGGAGACCCCCGAGAAAACTGCCGACCAGTGGCATCGTCCGGCAAGATTCCCACTTGCGAAAATCCGGGGATTGAGCCCCTTCGCCTTGCTGGGAGGCGAGCAATCTAACCGTCCAGTCACCGCGGCCCCTGGCAAATTATGGAAGCGGTGTGGCGATGGAGGAGCTCGTCGCGCACCCTGGTCGAGCTGCAGAGGGTCGCATCGCCGTGGCCGAGTGGGGCAGGTCTGATAACAGCGCCTCGACGACTTCGCCACGCCTCGTTACCTCGACTCCGTTACGCTTCGTGTAGCTCTCTTCTCAAGGCCATGCATAGTTACCACAACGTTTACTCCAGGAACATGCTCCCCTACCTCAGACAGCCTTTGCTTCCCCCAGCTTTTGGCATTAAGAGGTCGTTAACAGCACACCTCGTTACCTAGTACGTAGTAACACGCACATTTTGGCGAGAGATGAAGTACTGAATATGTGTTTTCCGAAATATTTACTGGTTTTAACTACCACCGTTGTGTGTCGCACAGAATATGCCTGGTTCCGTTCACATTTTGAACACCAATTGTGGTAAATGTAATGTTTGCAACCGAACAATTTTTTTAGTAAATGCTGTTTTGATCAAAACAAATGGATTAAACCAATTTCTCTATCGTATAATTTTATTGCTGAATAATAGAATGTGCAATACATAATAGTACATCTTTATTTAACATCTACTTCTGTAAGGATTTTTTGTTACTGATTATAATGATATAACACTCATAACCGAATATTCCTACAGTGTAAAATGGCGACACACCCAGCGGACTGCGCAGGATAATGAATGTGGTGATTTCTCCACCCCCCCCCTCACTTTAAAAATGTGGTAGTACAACCCACATAAAGTTCCTGGACCAGGGAATAGAAGTGAGCCCACGTGCATAAGCCCTGGGCCCCTGGCTCTAACAGTAGTGTATCCTCACAACTAGACCAGATTGCTGGGTAGCCCATACACTCACTTTATTGCCCTTCGGAGAAGCAGCTACACGCCAATGTTTAGGCGCCTTACGGGTTCGAATCCCACACAAACCATGTGGATGCACGAGTCGCATTTGATAAAAATTAGGGAATAGATCAACTTCGCTTATACACGTTTTGTATATTTAAAATTAATTATGTAAACTGCAACAATCAATTCGCGGGAATTNAGATCAACTTCGCTTATACACGTTTTGTATATTTAAAATTAATTATGTAAACTGCAACAATCAATTCGCGGGAATTACGAACTTCCGGCGCTGCAGGCAGGGAAAAGCAAAATTAATACCTATAACTAGAGCCCCGAATATTTCGCGAATTCATTTGGTGGTGAGGTAGACGTCAAACACTTGTTCTTCTCTCCTGCTACTGCGATTGGATCGCATTTGTTTAGACACGCCCACTTTAACTGTGAGCCAGTAATAAGTAGGAAGCAGCAGTGTGAGTGAGCGTTGAACAGTCCTGTACAAAGGCTTCACTTGAACGCAGCACCCAATAAGTTTGTAGGGGACTATAAAGTATAAGTGGCTACCAGATCAATCCGCGAAATACTCGCGGCTCTATCTATAACCGCAGTGCTGTCGCTCTACGGTTAATTGAGCACTTTTGAATTCAACCTTTGAAAAATAACACTGTCCCTACCTGCTTACATTTTAACGCGCACAGTGACCAGCATGCGCCCAATAAAGTTCGTAACGGCGGAGGGAAAGTAGTTCCGTGTCTTAACGTAGGATTAATAATGTCAGGTAAACATTTTTGAAAACTGAAATTATTTATTTTGCTTTCCGTTTATTTTAATGCAAATATTTACTTTTCTAATTAAGTTCACAGTTTTACTTGAACGACGCATGAATGTTATGGTACGTTACGGTATCAATGGCGTGGTATGAATGACAATACTAATTTTACGTGTGAGGAAGGATACACAATGTGCACACAAGTAAATCTTACTCGGGGCTTTCAAAAGTGCTCAGTTTACCGTGAACAGCCTAGGTATAGATTTATTAATATGTTATTTTACCAGTTAACGGAATATCTACATACATACACATGCAAATATAAACCTCATTATTTTGGATATCAGAAAAGTACAACTATCGGTCGTTTTAAACTATTATTACGACCTTTAGTATAAGTCTAAATGAGAACTTATTTTTAAATTTCAAATTTTTACTTTTAAAGAAAGTGTAGGCGGGTGTTGCACTCAATTAATTACGAGGTGAATGCAGCATTTCATTTGGCAGAAAAGATGTGAGAAGCATTAGACACCTGTGCCAGTTGTTAGGCTATACAGGATTTACCGCGGAAGGAAAAACTTAAATTAAGAATTTTCCAGTCATTCTGAATTACGCAGTGTTCCACACCAGAAAACAGGTTCGAAAATTTCCAGGACTTGCCAACTGGCTTAGGGAATACATTCGGGATTTTTCCGGCATCGGTGACTGGCGCGCCTAGTTGTTAAGGCTCAGCTTCACCTCTTTTGCAGAAATTTTTCGTTTTCGCGTCACAATTTTGGATTCATGGTAATTGCTGACAATGCACGATAGTAAAAAATTTAAATTTTACGAGTTGTTTAATATTCTTCTGCGTAATTTTAATTGCACGTTATCTGATAGTTGTAAAAAGTCGAGAACGTATTTATTATTTATTAATAAGTTCTCTACTTTTGGAACAAGCAGATAAAACATGATTACGGCTAATTACTTTAACTCTTTTCTAATTTAAATAATCCTAAAATTAAAATAATATTACATATCTAGGGGCTGGACATTTTCGCGAATTCATTTCAGGAGAAGCTAGACATGTACATTTATGTTATGTTTGCAATTCGATCACAGCTTATTAGACAGGTGTGGTATGCCAGGCCATTGAGCTTTCTGGGCCAAAGCCTGGCCTTCTTGCCGCCAAGCCACACTGACACTTCGTGCAATAAAGAGTTAGCTTTTTGTTTCTGAGCTCTTGCTTATTACAAGATCCTCGCGTGACATCCGTGCAGAGGTGCCGTACTCGTTTGGGAAGGAGGCCTGAGCGCTTAAAGCTGACGCCCAACATCGGATAAGAAACCATTTCTAAGCATCGAATCGATAGTCAAGTGGTTGACAAGGTGATTCTTTCCATAATCGTGTGACCTTTAGCTTTGCTGGTTAGTGTTCGAACCCAAGGTTTTGGCCCGGCCCTAAGGCAGAAGGCTTTGCTTGCTCTCGAATCAGGGTATCGCTCAGTAAGTTGTGAGGAAAACACGGACCTAACCAGACGTGCTGTTCGGCCGCACTTGGATTATAAATTAAGAACCGAGTCACATCCACCACGTACAAACAATGTCGTTTTTTATTGCATCTTGCGTATAGGAATAGCGAGCGAGCCGGTGCCGCGGTTAACACGCTAGACTCACATTCTCGAGGGCCCGGTCGGGCTCGGGTCCCGGTTCGGCTATTCTGATTTTGGCTTTCCAAGTTTTTTGAAATTATTCCGGGCGAAAGTTGCTTCCCCTTTCCTGTTTCGCGCACAACTTGTTCCGTCTATAACGACCTCGCCGTCGGCGAGACGTTATCGCGGAGTACCTACTTTCGAATGCAGAGGAGAAAATATCCGCGAAATCCAGCCGCACACGCCAGCAAAATGGCGTCACTGGCCACCGGAAATGATGAAACGTCGTTCGCCAATCAGCGCCCGGTAACTTAGTCGCCAGCCGGCAGTCCAGCCAATACGGAACCTTTCGCAGCATGCATTAGCCAATCAGACGCAAGAGCCGTTCCCATACCCTCGCGCAGCCAATCAGAGAATGGGTACACCCACATCAAAGGAACCGCAAATCAATTTCGTATCTGTGTACTGCGACGTTTTCACCTACGTTCATAGGTGTACGGTCTAAGTAGTTATAACTAGGTCATTCTGGCTCACTTTTTTTTTTAATAAGCTTCTCTCCTAAACATTTTATCTACGGTGCGTATACTTATCCCTAGCTTTCCATCTCTCTCTCTCTCTCTCTCTCTCTTTGGAGCCACGTTGGCTCAGCGACTAGAGAGCTCGCTTCCCACCAGTCTAACCGCATTCCATTCCCGACTGGGTCGCTCCTATATTTTCTCTCGTGGGAATCGTGCCGGACGATGCCATAGGTCGGTGTGTTTCCTCGGGGATCTTACGTTTCCCCGCCCTTGCATTCCGGTGCTGCTCATTACTCACCTTGCTTCACCCTCATCGGCTCACAAGACCTCGTTTTTAAGAGCTGTCCAATCCTCTCCACTTCACACACACACACACACTCACACACACACACACACGCGCGCGCGCTCTCTCTCTCTCCCTCTCCCCTCCATTTTTTCCCCGTGGCCCGGATGCAGATGCTTCCTCTCTGAGGACTTCGGAACATATTTTATTCACTACCGGCCGGCCGCTGATGTGATGGGAGACACGCTGGCCGTATAGCGGTCTGCGCGAGCACCCGGCTTCCTATCGCGCAAGCGCACTGCGGCTGTGCGGACTCCCCGGGTTAACATCTTCCGGTGCCAACTTTCCGGGGGGCGAGGAGGTTCCGCACTGATACCAACCTGATACCAACATTNCATGAATATTACAGCTCCTTGCTTGCTTCATTTCTTACGTGGAGCGCCATGCCATGCGGAGATGCTATTTCTTTGGCGAGGCGCGAGCATCAATCTTCTGCTGGCGACGTTGAGTTCGGCGAAGGGGAAAAAAAGAAACTGTTCTGCAGGAGATTAAAAGAGCTGTTTTCCAAGGGGAGCTAAAGGTGATAAAATAAACGCATGGCAGCATCGTTCATCGGGACTGTTGTGTTGCACGTCCTGGCATGCATTAGATGAAAGGTATCTGAGAAAAGTACCCGAAGCAAGGTTATTGTACGAAAAGTTTTACACTTCACCCCGCTAATATGTAAAGAAAAATGCCACTGCTTAACCTATTTCTTTATCTGTCTACTAAATGCTCAATACTATGGAAATACTAGATAACACAACTTTAGGTACAATACTAGATGGTAAAGGCTGTTCACGCTAAACTGAGATGTTTTGAAATCAACCTTTGAAAAATGTCACCGCCTCTACCTGCATATATTTTAACGGGCACACTGACTGGCGTGCGCCCAGTGAAGTTGGTAACGACGGAGGAAAGTAGTTCCATGTCTTAACGTTTAATTCAAATTGTTAGTTAAAGAGTTATGAATATTGAATTTTTCCTTTTTGTTTTTTTAATGCACGTACAATTAAAAATTAGAAAGAAAAATTATTTTAATAATTTTACAGTTTTACTTGACTGACACGTGAATAAAGTAATAAGGTCTAGGCCAATGTAATTTTTTCATGTGGCGGAAGAATACACGATGTGAATAAGAATAGATCTTAAGCTGCGCTTTCAGAAGTGCTCAGTTAACGGTGCACAACATATAATACAATAATAGATAGTACACNTCAGTTAACGGTGCACAACATATAATACAATAATAGATAGTACACTTAACAGGAAATACGATGTAGGTGCATTTGTTTGTTGTTGACAATTAGCTGACAGGATTTAATTATTCTCCAGTGTAGCTCGCGTCCAAAGAAGTTGATAAAGCAGAGCACCGCTAGCAAAGAGAACTTCGTCATACCTACACTGCAGGCGAGTGCCCCAGTAAAATTGAATAAGAGTAGGAAGCGCGTTTATGTAATTTGATAGAAGCTGCTTCTGTCGCAGCATGGGCCATCCTTCTCTTAGGTAGGCGGAACTTCTTTGATTGCAGAGGATGCAACGTTGATTAAAGCAGTGCTGAAGTTANGCCATCCTTCTCTTAGGTAGGCGGAACTTCTTTGATTGCAGAGGATGCAACGTTGATTAAAGCAGTGCTGAAGTTAACTTAGTTGCAACTCATATGTTGGCCTTTTGATGACGCACAATGACACTAGATGCACCGTGCATATAAATTTACCTTGTGTATCGCTTGCAGTGTATTTATTCACTTCTCCGAAGGAACAAAGTGACCTAATCATGATATTGAGATTTTCTATTGTGCTGAATTTTTCGTTGGATGGCCATGCGCATGAAAAATTAATATTTTTTGTGGAAAATTAGGCAAGTATTAGATACTTTGTCCTTTGTATCTATATGCAGTAAAACTCTCGCAAGTAAATTACTGAAGATACTGGAAAATGTAGGCTAATTAGCTACAAAAAAACATTATTAAAATTGAAAATAACTTATCCCTATACTCCCTATTCTTTATCCGTCATTTTACACCACTTCATTAGATTGTTAAACTTTGAACGGAAGTGTTTTTAAAAATATTCGTGCACTTGTCTGTATGTATGTTATGTGTAATATTTTGAAGATATTCTGAGCAAATACATTAATTATCAATTAAATTTGTACTGCGGAAGCGAGAATTTCAGTTTTAGAGTTCAAACGGTTCACTATTTCCGGATGTATTTCAAAATATCACCATAGTTAAAATAAAATAAATTTCCCATTTCCTTAAAACTTTATCTTAGAAAATTTTACCAAAAGAGTACATAGACGAATTTGATCTTTATAGATTTGTGGATTCTCTAAAGTTGAAATTGCATGAGATACAGGTATGTAAAAAAAANTAGACGAATTTGATCTTTATAGATTTGTGGATTCTCTAAAGTTGAAATTGCATGAGATACAGGTATGTAAAAAAAACACTAATAGCTAGGCTATTGACTACAATTCTTCTGTGTTATTGTTACGACCGTTAACTATTCCGGTTNTAAAAAAAACACTAATAGCTAGGCTATTGACTACAATTCTTCTGTGTTATTGTTACGACCGTTAACTATTCCGGTTAAGCTATTTAGAAAGGTTTCTCTCTAGTTAATATCAGAAGATATTCTAAATTTATTACTTCGATACTAACATTTAAGTTAATCCAAATAATTACTGAAAAAATTATTGAATACTGATTTGGATACAGCATTATTGATTGCAAATGATATAATATCTAGGTTATCCTATTGCAATATAACATCACTTTGTCCATAGCTCCACAGTCTAATCATCGGTAAGGTAGGAATTTAAGCAAAAACATTGCCTTGACTTTGAGTTTTGGACACGAATTTGAACGTAGATTTTTAACAAACACAAACTCATCTCTCTCCTTCGCAAAGCTCTCGTAAACGTAATTTTGGCGTGAATAACCGCCACATTTGCCGACTATAATGACTTCCTTATTTATCTGAAAATTGTCACTACACGAGCAGTAAAATCTGGACCTCACCTTAATTCGAAACTGTTTCCAGCGTTAGTTCTCTTTCTTTTAACGTCACATTTCAAATTTTCTGTCTTGTAACTTTTTGTGCTTTTATCGAGTAACGGAATATATTTTAAACATTCATTTTCATATACCATTTGTGAATACGAACATTAAACTATGTAATATTTCCCAATACGGGATAATGATGTAAATAAATCTCAAACTCTAGAATTACAGCAATGTATACCGGCCAAAATTATGTAAATACGTTATCTCTTTTCCTCGCCCTAACGACTACAGAGTTCTCATCAATACTGCTGCCCCGCAATGACCACTTCAAGTTAACACGCGTGATTCCGCTTTGTATACACTTACAGTAGCTGGAAATATTTGACGGATATCATAACCTTTACAGCGACCAAACTACTACATGTGTAACTGTTATTCTAAATATACCACGGGAAGTTCACAGAGATGGCTAAAAGCGCTCGAGTTCGCAGAGGTACTGGCCAACTTGTAATTGTCTTTACATCGCCTGGTCGTGCAGGTTGGTAAACACCAATTTTTTTCTAGGTCACAATCAGACGTTTCGTACGGAACTGATTAAGATAGGCAGGTCCGTAGGCAAACCGCAGGAAAATGATGGGTTCAAGCTCAATACGACAACAGATATTTATATCTGAAAAATGTTTTTCAAGAGATTATGGTAGGTTGACATGATGAATATTCTTCAAGAATTTACAACGGTCTGACTTAATAGTCTGCAAAATAAATTTAAATAGTATATATTTTTTTTTAGATGAATGTGATTTGAAAAAATTAGCTTTCTCAGAAATTTCGATAAATCTACGTAATTTCAAATTGCTACGTTTCATAGAGACATAACCGTTCAAGTCCAAATTAATTAACACTCATAATCATTACTAGGGACAGGAAAATTTTGCGAATTCAATTATCTGTTGGCTAGATTTCACAGTCCTATGTATAATCGAGCTACAGTTGTTTGTTTCTGGCTACTGGCCGGAGAGTGGCCAGTGTCACCGCACACCTAGTAGTATGGAATTCACTACTTGTTTCTTGTTTCCTTGCAAGGCTTCCGTTATAAAGGATTTCGCAATTTCAGCCCTTCCATGAATGTTAGCTTTGTGGAGCTCCCGCCGTACTGTTTTTGTCGAAACAGTATTACTCAAGTGAGTGTTGAGTTCTGCTGTGACTTTTGCCGCGGTAGTTTTATGTTGTCTGGCCACAATTATTTTTAATGTTCGTCGGTCTCTGTCATTTAACTTTGGGTTTCACCCACTATTCCTCTTCGCCGATGACGTTTTACCATGTTTTGTGTATGCTGTCATTACCGTGGATACTGTCGCTCGTGAAACGTTACACAATTCAGCTGTTTTCGTCACAGACGCTCCCGCTAACCGATCACCAACGATTTGCCCTCTTTCGAAGTCTGAGAGATCACACATTTCACCGATCGCTTGTTTTAACCGTCGTGGAACAAAGCGTATAATACACTGAAGTATATCCTACAAGACTTGGCACGTAAACTGTGCAATACATACGCGTCGCATTATTTACACGGAAGCAGTGTTGCCAACATGCAACAAAATGTACTATATTGCATGGTGTTCATATTATTTTGTCCATCCCCT
>NQII01002095.1:224602-241298 GCA_002778355.1 Clitarchus hookeri | reverse complement strand
CAGCCATTCCATGAATGTTAGCTTTGTGGAGCTCCCGCCGTACTGTTTTTGTCGAAACAGTATTACTCAAGTGAGTGTTGAGTTCTGCTGTGACTTTTGCCGCGGTAGTTTTATGTTGTCTGGCCACAATTATTTTTAATGTTCGTCGGTCTCTGTCATTTAACTTTGGGTTTCACCCACTATTCCTCTTCGCCGATGACGTTTTACCATGTTTTGTGTATGATATCATTACCGTGGATACTGTCGATTGTGAAACGTTAAACAATTCAGCTGTTTTCGTCACAGACGCTCCCGCTAACCGAGCACCAACGATTTGCCCTCTTTCGAAGTCTGAGAGATCACACATTTCGCCGATCGCTTGTTTTAACCGTCGCGGAACAAAGCGTATAATACACTGAAGTATAACCTACAAGACTTGGCACGCAAACAGTGTAATACATACGCGTCACATTATTTACACGGAAGCAGTGTTGCCAACATGCAACAAAATGTACTATATTGCATGGTGTTCATATTATTTTGTCCATCCCCTCTACATTTCTGTGAGAATTACTTTTCAGTCGGACATATTTCTTTGAAATATTTTCTTGGGGCGCTTTTTTAGTTATTCCTTATAATATTCGAAAAAAGTGTTTGGTACCAGTGGTCCTTTTGTTCCAGTTACGCTTTGAAATTCATGTAGAATGCAGACACGCAAAGAAAAGGGAAAGAGAGGAGTTGGCTTACTCTCCGCACAAAGCCTCGACAATTGAGAAACACCGCGATGTGTAAATTAAAAAAAAAACACTCCTGTGGCATGTCGGGTTAATTAAATTACCTACAAATTACTGGTTCATGTTTCCTTATTTCTTTTGACATATAGCTATTCTACATTGTACATTTTATAAATGTTTCAGTTAACAAATTTTTATTATAAAATTAGGAAATGAAAATTGTTGAATTACGAGAAAAGGACAAGGCAGCTGTTATACATTGCTTATTTCATAAAATGAGAGTTGTTTACACTTTTATTGTAAGATTTATTAAAAATTGTCGAATCAACATTTTGAGTGTGGTACAGATTGAATTAACACAAGCTAAAAGTCTCTGTATTTACATTTACAACCGTCCTGTTGGTCGACACAGCATCGGACACGGTTAATATATTGTATAACGTTCACTACTGGTTGGCTTTTTGCCAATATAATGCCGAATCGGAAGTGTCCCAATCAAATGTTCTTCCCTATGTAGAATAATGTACAATCTATTCTATTCATTTGAGCAATTTACGCTGTAAGTGTTGCTTACAAACAATAGTATTACGTTGCAGAGAACATTATGAAAACTGCTGGTGAAAAAAAATAGTTCTTCGTCTGTTTCTTCAAAGAATGCTGATGTCGGAATGTTACGGCAAAATGTACAGAACTCAGTTAAATTCAGAGCACGTAACATTACGTTGGCACCACTCGAAGTATAAATTGCGANACGTTAAGGAAAACTTATGAGAGGGACTGATGAAATGCAGTATTGTCCATTTATGGTTTCTTCCAACTTTTATGAAGGCCTGCTTAAGTTCTTATTCGAGGATATTCATCCACCTCGTGCGAACAAAGCTTGACTATAACTAGCAAATTACACTTAAAGGGACAGGGCACCATATTTTTGTGCTCTCAGTTTAATAATATCTTGCATGAGAATTATTCCTTACTAAGCATTATCAACACACCTGTTTTATCTCTGTATTTATTTATTACAAATGAAGCATTATAAGTAAAAGTTCAGTTTAACCAAAAATAAGAAATTTTTCTGTTAACAGAAGTAGGAATAAAATGCTTGTGATACATGGCGTACTTACGGAACAACCAAACACGTCATTTATGAAGTGATTTCTCAAAGGTTTGATTTAAAAAATTTAAGGGGTTACCGTGAATAAATTTTACAAGCCTTTAGTACGCATTTATGTATGACAGACTGTAAAGGTACAGGCTGTCCATGGTAAAGTGAGTACTTTTGAGGCGGTGGTTACTTTTTACTTTCAGCAATTTTTTAATCCTTTAACCACCTTTTTGAATAAGTATTGCCATGTAAGTAATAAACACAGTGCGTATATTCCATCGCACTCGGAATTTAATGTCTAAGCCTACAATAATAATTGACTATTATTCCAAATGAGAGTGCTATCAATAGTGCTCACTTTACTGTGAATAGCATATACTTGTGTAGCAAGGAGAGGCGTCTCGAACAGAAGGCCGGGGGGTGCAGATAGTAGCCTCGCAGGCGTGTTTAGTTGGTCGCCTGGATAGGCCACCGAACGGTGTGCATAGCTCCAGCAGAAAACGTTTTATTAAAAAACCGTCCAACGTCTCTGAGTGAGGTCTGCTAACAAATAGCATTTAAGGAACGTTACGCGTCTGTATACGTTTTTTGGTTCCTTCATTTCTCTCTAAAGCATGTTTTTGTGATAGTGAAAATGGCTCAAACGGGTGTTTTCACGGTCGTTTTTAGGTATGAACATTCCGGTACAAAACATTAAAACAGGGATAGGGACGCCCATCAAACCTTTATTTTTATATCTACGTCGTAAAATGGTACGATCTCCGCTGAAAGTCTCATGGAGACGCGTTATCGACGGCAAAACTGCACGCCAGTTCAGTGCTTTGCGCGTAGAGGCGATGAGAGAGTTGATGCACATGTCTCGGTCGCCCCCTAGCGCTCCTAAGCTTTTAGACCTCATACGTGCAAAATTCCTTCAACCAGGCGGGTTCCCTTAACGGAAGGCGGCATGTGCTCGACTAAAGAAGCGGGTGCAGGATGCTCCAGGTGCTAATTAACACGAGGCGAGTGTCGCAGCGAGTTTGCCGCATCTCCGCGGCGGTAACGACGTGTCTCGCGAACCAGCCTCCGGCCACGCTAATTACCCCCTCGCGGGCAACACGCAATGCCGAGAAACTCCCGGCCGTGCTGCGACTGGCAAACACTCCACACCCTTTACTCGCCTCCGCTCCGCACTCTTTAAATATAGAAACATTATTTTTTTTTTTATACGCGGTGATGCAGTCGGCAGCCCTGAACCTCGTAGGAATCCCAGGAAACGACGTCGCCATGGAAACCACGCCGCATCCAAGAAGACCTACAGGCGGCGAGACGACACTGCTGTGTTTTGCCGCAGGAAACCTGCAGCTTAAAGGTGAACAAGACACAAAAAAAAACCGCTCAGGCCTATACGTCATTCGCGTTTACTTCACACGTTTCTGAAGCACTGCTAAAGTTCTAATTCCAGGATATTCCTCCACGTCATTCAAACAAAGCTTAACCGAGTCTGTCACACTGAGAGAAAAGCCAACAAAATATTTGTTNACCGCTCAGGCCTATACGTCATTCGCGTTTACTTCACACGTTTCTGAAGCCCTGCTAAAGTTCTAATTCCACGATATTCCTCCACGTCATTCAAACAAAGCTTAACCGAGTCTGTCACACTGAGAGAAAAGCCAACAAAATATTTGTTTGTATAGGGCCAAACATGTATTTACTTACCCCCGCAAAATATTTTGTTCAGTACACAAAACTTGAAAACAACAAATTAATTTTGTTCCTCTAACAAAACACACTATTGAATTAACAATACCTCTGGGTTGGGCCGATAGTAATTAGACTGTCAACAAACTATTTGGCTGAATCACCTGTGTATATTAGTTTGGTTACTCATTTGATTGCCTTCGTTCGAAAATACAGCTCGAGAGAGTGTCTGTAATTTTTTTGACAATGACAATTATAACAGGATTTGTTAGTGCATTTATTGATACTTAATAACGGTATAAACATGCTAGTAAAACAAGTTCAACAGGAAACTGAAAATTAAAGTTTTAAAAGTGGTAAAACATTCATTTGCGCACGTTGTCCAGTATTTGAAATGTATTATTTTTAAAAACATCACTATAACGCCAGTAGTAGATGCTTAGGCGTAGCGCTCACCGCAGATGATGAAGGTTCGAATCCCGGTCTCGCCTCGAGTGTGTTGAAATATTGTACGAAACTGTTTGACGTACGTAGAGCCAAACAAATATTTTGTTTTACCAACCAGATCTTTGTTTGTGGCAAACAAATAAGAACAACAAAATAATTTGGTTTCAACAACAACATATTTAATTGCCCCTATACAAACAATTAATTTGGTTGTGCCAAACTTTGTTTGATTTAAAAAAAAAATCTTTTCTCAGTGCATGAACTTCTTNGTTTCCTCATTTGATTGCCTTCGTTCGAAAATACAGCTCGAGAGAGTGTCTGTAATTTGTGTGACAATTACAATTATAACAGGGTTTGTTAGTGCATTTATTGATACTTAATAACGGTATAAACATGCTAGTAAAACAAGTTCAACAGGAAACTGAAAATTAAAGTTTTAAAAGTGGTAAAACATTCATTTGCGCACGTTGTCCAGTATTTGAAATGTATTATTTTTAAAAACATCACTATAACGCCAGTAGTAGATGCTTAGGCGTAGCGCTCACCGCAGATGATGAAGGTTCGAATCCCGGTCTCGCCTCGAGTGTGTTGAAATATTGTACGAAACTGTTTGACGTACGTAGAGCCAAACAAATATTTTGTTTTACCAACCAGATCTTTGTTTGTGGCAAACAAATAAGAACAACAAAATAATTTGGTTTCAACAACAACATATTTAATTGCCCCTATACAAACAATTAATTTGGTTGTGCCAAACTTTGTTTGATTTAAAAAAAAAAAAAATATTTTCTCAGTGCATGAACTTCTTTCTCTTGGTAGTGCCGGCAACCGATGATCTGCTGATTGCTTGAGTGTATACATAGACCACTGACGTCTAACCTCTATTTCACTCAACTCGCACATTTTTCCTGTCTCTCGTGGTAGGCACTGCCACGTAGGCTGTCTTTATTCATAAATAATAGCATTTTTTATTTGATTGGTACGAGGTCATTTCAGTGAGCTCAACTCACTAAAAACATTTAAGAAACATTTCAAGGCCATCGACAGCAAGCGTCTTTCTTCTTGCTGCGCGCAAACCCCATTCGCATTAAGGAAGTTGTAGGTTCAGTTTCTACATATTACGATGGAAGTGGTCGCTTCCAAGTCGTTCCCCAGCCCCTTTCCAAGCAGAAGCTCGTGCATTTCGTTAGCTGCGTCCAGACCGGCCGCGGTGGCTGAGCGGCTAGAGTGTGCTCGCCTCCCACCAATGCGAACCGGGTTCGATCCCCGGCCAGGCCACTCCGGATTTTAGCAAGTGGGAATCGTGCTGGACGATGCCGCTGATCGATGGGTTTTCTCGGGGATCTCTCGTTTCCTTCGCCCTTGCATTGCGGCGTTGCTCCATGATCACCTCGTTTCATCCTCATCGGTCCTCAAGACCTCGATGTCAAGAGCCATCCAAATCTCTCAACTCAAGTCAACTAATTCACTGGTTTTACATGACCTCCCGGTGTCAGTGCGTGATGACTTTTTCAATCGCGGATGAATATATAATTTTAGGCATTGCAACTATGGAAATTTCTGATGGTAACTAATCTTGTATCAGTGTGATGCTCTTATTGCTCGGGACATTATGAACAGAGTGTGTTGAGTTCAGTGTTACTAGCTGCAGCTGTTTGAGGATGTGGAGTATAGCGTCAACAGCGAATGGAATTTGTATAATACAAGAGACTTCTCTCATTAAATATATTTTGGATCATTAACCCACTTCCTTTGCATCGTCCCATATGTTGGACAATGTCAGAAATTTATTTTAACACCAAGAAATAAACTGGCTAAAGAAATCCAATAAAGTTTCTAATTTTTAATGATGTTAGCTGAATATTTGTTAAATTAAAATACACAAAAAATACAAAATAATTTTTTTTCCACTATTATTTGACTAGATAACACAAGTAATACAATTAATAATACCAGGTCTAAAGGTTGAAAAATATTAATGATAAACAGTTCAGCATATTTCATTTCTGTCGAGTACGATTGTCCTGCGAATGTACAAATCGGCTCTCAGACTCATCATCTTCACACGCCCGTACGTCAGACAACGTAGTAGGAGAGCCAGCCCGAACCGAAGGTGGACTAAGTGACCTTTCAACACTACCACGTGACACTTCGATCACCTCCGGTTCGTCGAAATGTTCGGCCACAGTATCAGGCCTCCGAAACTTTCAACCGAAATGGAGCTTCGGTACGAACAATTTCAACTCTATTAAAAAAGCAATGTCGCTGTTGTGCAACAACTCCAGGTGCGATTCGCATGGCCGACTCAGGCGCCGCATATTATACGTGCTGCTTTGAAGTCAACACAACACTTGTTTCGTTGCCACAGCCAATGAGCTGTAGGCGATATGTTCGGCTACAGTAATATTAAATAATTATTACCTAGACGATAAGACGGTCTGCGAATTATTAACCCACAGGTAAGATCATTGGCCATTGAGTTTCGCAGTGTGCAGTACAGACTAAAAAATTACCTACACGTGCGTGATGTACACAAATGTGAGCATTGGGTATGATAGGGTTAAGTCAGATTTCTAACAAACAACCGAGACAAAAGCAGCAGGACAAGTAACCAAACGAATAAAAAATACCTGCACGACAACGAAGCAAACAAGTAACTTATATACAACACTGCGACGAAGACAGATATACAGGATGTAAGTAGAACTGAAATCGACCGAAAAACTTCGGCAGGTGATTACTCATCAAACAATAGGTAGGAAATATGTGTAGGAACTGCAGCCTAAATCTATTCCGGAGGAATGTAACCACCGTTGTGTAACCTGAGTGTCTGTATAAATGCATTTTTGAANATAAAAAATACAAAAAAAAAATTTCCCACTATTATTTGACTAGATAACACAAGTAATACAATTAATAATACCAGGTCTAAAGATTGAAAAATATTAATGATAAACAATTCAGCATATTACATTTCTGTCGAATACGATTGTCCTGCCAATGTACAAATTGGCTCTCAGACTCATCATCTTCACACGCCCGTACGTCAGACAACGCAGTAGGAGTAGCCAGCCCGAACCGAAGGTGGACTAAGTGACCTTTCAACACTGTCACGTGACACTTCGATCACCTCCGGTTCGTCGAAATGTCCGGCCACAGTATCAGGCCTCCGAAAATTTCAACCGAAATGGAGCTTCGGTACGAACAATTTCAACTCTATTAAAAAAGCAATGTCGCTGTTGTGCAGCAACTCCAGGTGCGATTCGCATGGCCGACTCAGGCGCCGCATTCGTATGACGAGCATGTTGGACCGGCGATGGTTCACGGCCATCGTCTGGCATGTCTCAGTCTATGAACTCCCAACCGTATTTCCAAGAATAAAATGAAAAATTGCAGGAGACATACTCCGTTGTAGACCTATAGTGGCATAGAAAATACAGAAGATGAGAAAAAAAATCATACACTGGGAACAAGCAAAATTGCGTAAGGAGTTACCCCTTTGAGACCCACTTTAATTTTGGGGTTTCATGCGTTGCAAACAAAAAAAATTATGATACGTGCTGCACTAAGTCGACACAACACTTGTTTCGTTGCCACAGCCAATGAGCTGTAGGCGATATGTTCGGCTACAGTAATATTAAATAATTATTACCTAGACGATTAGACGGTCTGCGAATCGTTAACCCACAGGTAAGATCATTGGCCATTGAGTTTCGCAGTGTGCAGTACATACTAAAAAATCACCTACACGAGCGTGATGTACACAGATGTGTGCACTGGGTATGATAGGGTTAAGTCAGATTTCTAACAAACAACCGAGACAAAAAGCAGCAGGACAAGTAACCAAACGAATAAAAAATACCTGGACGACAACGAAGCAAACAAGTAACTTATATACAACACTGCGACGAAGACAGATATGCAGGGAGGAAGTGGAACTGAAATCGACCGAAAAACTTCGGCAGGTGATTACTCATCAAACAATATGTAGAAAATATGTGTAGGACCTGCAGCCTAAATCTATTCCGGAGGAATGTAACCACCGTTGTGTAACCTGAGTGTCTGTATAAATGCATTTTTGAATTATTAAATACGATCCATAAAAAACGGGGTGTCNAATTATTAAATACGATCCATAAAAAACGGGGTGTCTATATCAACCTCCTTCCATAAATAGGGGGGAGGGCGGGTAGTTTTGGAATCACTTTTGTGTATTTAAAAATGTAACCCTCCGGCATTTCAGGGTAGTGTAGTATAACAACAGGACGAACGTTTTGTTTACCATGTATGGTAGATTACTAATCCGCAGTAAACTACTATAAAGTGACGGATGGTTACTTTTTAAAATACACAAATGAGGTTCCAGCCACCTCCCCCCTTCCCCCGAACGACCCGTTATTCGTTTAAGGGGGTTTATATCGGCAACGAGTATATTACGGTTTGAATTTTGTCGTTCAATGATGCATCATCCATAAACTCAGACATTTATGTTTCCTTCTGGCTGTGTTACTAGTAAAAACATCTGCTTCAGCTACTCTTTCAAGGGTGGTTATACTCCTCTGAAATAGATTTGGCAATGGGTCGTACGTATATTTTCAACTTATCTTTTGATCAGGAATCACCTGCATAAATATGTCGGTAGAGTTCAGTTACGTCCGGTACATGAACATAAACTGGACGAAACAAAGAATACAGCACAGAAGAACACAGTTTTCTTGCTGAACCACACTGTAGAAAGTTTTATTCGTAAGCATGAAGATACCACTAATAGACTATGTAGAGTGTTTCGGGCAGCTGTGGTAAGGGACTGCAGGATGTAGACGGTGCACAGGGACGGAGTGCATAGTTTAGTACGTCGGACAACGTGCGCTCCAGGCAGAGACGTGATCGCGAGGACTCCCTCGAGCCTCTTCATTACGTGCGGGCACGTCCGCGCGTAACTTGTCCACCCGCGACACCTCTTCAACCCCCTCGCCCTTCCCTGCAGAAATCCGGTAGAGAGAGCTCCGTGCCAGCACCCACCGCCTCGTTGAATCTCAAGAAGCGAGGGACCGGCCCTTCCCGCGCACGTACCGCCAGCTGCGATGCATAGAACATAACTCCCGCCCCAGCACGAGTACACCTCTGCGGGGNTTTTTAAGTACTTTATAAGTAGAAATTTTCTGTTACATCCTCACGTAAATGAAAACACCATGTACATATAATCAAATCAGACTATTTTTACACTCCATTATAACATGCGTAAGAAATTTTCGTTATGGTATAATACTGGGCGTATACGTAGTACAAACGGAATATTTCGCAGTGGGGGGTAAAATCGTCTTACGAGAACCCTTCCAGCTATTATATAGGCGATGGCAATTTGCACGGGCGTGTAAACCACCAGGACAATTACCCGACACACAGTACAAGCACACGACTATTTATTGCTACCACTGTATGCACATTACATGGTGAGAGGGCGGCATGCTTACAGTGTCTGTTCACATATACTGCAGCATGTTGCGACGCAGACGTTCGAAGATAGCCGACGTGGCAATGATAGTGTCAATGGTGTGCCTTGTCGATGTACTTAACTTCACCCTGATGTCGACTGCCGTCGCATACATAGGTGATTCAATGTTGTCCCAAAAAGTAGGTTGGGGGGGGGGGACGAGTTCAGGTGATCGTCGTGGCCACACAATGGGTCCATCTCTGCCATTTCACCCGTTCGGGTATTGTAAGTAGTGGTCCTTTTGTTACAAAACCACTTGTTTCAAGTTCAGGAGAGGTCATTTCATGATTTTTATTTGAGCCCTCTGCACAACGAAGGAATAGTGTTAACACGCTACAACTGCTGTAAATCGAGTGCGATAATTCAATTTAAACGTTCGTAAAGATAACGTTATTTGAGAAGGACGTTTACCTAACCCAGCAAAAACGCTGGCTCACGACACGGGAAGTAATTGCTGACCAATCAGCGCCTTGGATCATTTCTTCTTACAAGTATGCTCTGTTCGGGGACCTGCGACACGAAATAGCTCAAAGGCGAATTACAGACCAACTCAAACTTCAAGGAGATGTCAGTACAATAGAAGTAGTTTACGAGGCCGCTCACGCAATTTGCACGAGCTGGCATTACACATTTTCCAGATATTTAATGCTTTGCTTAATTTATTTTAATAACTTTCGAACAATTCCCGGTGAGAGGGGTTGGAGTGTGTCCAGTAATTGCCAATGTTGCAGACTACTGAGATGACCAGTACGCTACGGCCACTACAGTAACTGCCGTGTGGCGATCGACGATGTCCTGTGTTTTTCAGCTCGACATCGTGAACTAATCTGCTACGGTATATGACGATACAAAATTTAATAGCCTACTCGCAGCTGTATGTATTACTATTTTGTCACAAAGACAAATATTACCAACGAAGATGAAATAACGACGGTCGAGAGGAAAATCGCAAGAGCACATTGGGTGTTTGAAATTCTCCGCTTTAGAAATCTAACGTCCTAATATGTACGACTGTGTTTCATATTGTGGGTAATCAGCTCAATATAACGATAAACTGCAGATTTTCCTGGTCCAAGCTACATTTAGTTCCCATACTATGCTTTGATATATAAATAAAGGTAGAGAAATGAAAAATTTGCGGATCCATTTCGGGACAAGCTAGAATGCAAGGCACGTGCGTTTATACAATTTCAACCATTGGTCCACACGGTGTTTGACGCCTTCTGATTGGCTCACTCGTGTAACAGACTGTCGTCTTCACACAAAGACAAGCGGCCAATAGTCAAATGAATACTGCAAGTGTGCACATAGCACGTTGAAGTCTAGCCTCCGCGTGAACCTTTTCNTGCCACAGCAGACAACCAATGTGCAAGTGATATCTGCCTATTTGTCCATACGACTGTGCCGTCTAACCTATAGGTCATTCAACTCGCGAATTTTTCATGTCTCTAAATAGGGGGCACCAGTTTTTCGCGAAAAGATTCCAGGACAAGTTCTGTTCGAACGCACTTTAGTTCAGAACCACTTTCGCGATTGGCTCATTTGGATTGTTACGCGTCTCATCTGTCTGCCCGCGAATCACGGACGGTCAGTTAACGGAGAAACCTAATTCTGATAGGCTCACTCGTGTAACAAACTGTCTTCACACAAAGACAAGCGGCCAATAGTCAAATGAATACGTCAAGTGTGCACATAGCACGTTGAAGTCTAGCCTCCGCGTGAACCTTTTCGCAAAAATATATATAAATATAGTGGTTTTATTTTACAACCTCAAGCCAGTGCAAGCGTGTGTTGGCTGGACATTACTTTAATGTCGCAGTAATAAAATGTTTTGTCATTCCTGTTATTTTTTGCGTAATACATCATTTGGTCGCGGCAACATTACTTAAGAGGCTTTATTAATACTAACACGTAAACAGTACCATTATTAACATTGTAACAACATTATTTAATTTTAGAACATAAAAGTTTAAATAAATACCTTAATAGTATTTTTTTTTTGTTTGCAAGAATACTAGACTTTTATCCGTGTAGGTAAGTACACAGAGATGAACTGGTGTGGCTGTTCTTTTTATGCTGGCGTACCCATTCTCCGACTGGCTACACGAGGCTCTGGGAACGGGACTTGGGTATGATTGGCATGCAAGTTCCTCACTGGATCTACTGAATGTGCTGCCGGCCGGCGAGTGGCTTTCTAGTCGCTGTTTGGCAAAACGACGTTCTATCATTTTGCTGCGGCCAGTTGCGCCATTTGGCTGGNTTTCGGGACAAGCTAGAATGCAAGGCACGTGCGTTTATACAATTTCAACCATTGGTCCACACGGTGTTTGACGCCTTCTGATTGGCTCACTCGTGTAACAGACTGTCGTCTTCACACAAAGACAAGCGGCCAATAGTCAAATGAATACTGCAAGTGTGCACATAGCACGTTGAAGTCTAGCCTCCGCGTGAACCTTTTCGCAAAAAGCATGTGGCCCTATATATAAATATAGTGGTTTTATTTTAAGAGGTTATCGCTGTTCACTAGTATCCGTCATTTTACAACGTCAAGCCAGTGTAAGATTGTGTTGGCTGGACATTACTTTAATGTCGCAGTAATAAAATGTTTTGTCATTCCTGTTATTTTTTGCGTAATACAACATTTGGTCGCGGCAACAATACTTAAGAGGCTTTATTAATACTAACACGTAAACAGTACCATTATTAACATTGTAACAACATTATTTAATTTTAGAACATAAAAGTTTAAACAAATACCTTAATAGTATTTTTTTTGGTTGCAAGAATACTAGACTTTTATCCGTGTAGGTAAGTACACAGAGACGAACTGGTGTGGCTGTTATTTTTANACAAATACCTTAATAGTATTTTTTTTGGTTGCAAGAATACTAGACTTTTATCCGTGTAGGTAAGTACACAGAGACGAACTGGTGTGGCTGTTATTTTTATTCTGGCGTACCCATTCTCCGACTGGCTGCACGAGGCTCTGGGAACAGGACTTGGGTATGATTGGCATGCAAGTTCCTCACTTGATCTACTGAACGTGCTGCCGGCCGGCGAGTAGCTTTCTAGGCGCTCTTTGGCAAAATTACGTTCTATCATTTTTCTGCGGCCAGTTACGCCATTTGAGGGGGGGGGGGACGCCATTTCGCTGAACACAGAAACCGTATTACTGGCGTGTGTGTCTGGTTGTTTGCGTGTTAAACGGTTGTTTCATCGCTGTGTTCTTAAGTACTCTGCAGTTGTGCGGTGAGTGATGATTAATAGAGACCTGCAGAAGGGGCCGCGGTGGCTGAGCGGTCAACCTGTTCGCCTCCCACCAAGGCGAACCNGATGATTAATAGAGACCTGCAGAAGGGGCCGCGGTGGCTGAGCGGTCAACCTGTTCGCCTCCCACCAAGGCGAACCACCAAGGCGAATCGGGTTCAATCCCCGGCCGGGTCACTTCCGGATTTTCGCATTTGGGAATCTTGCCGGACGATGCCGCTGGTCGGCGGGTTTTCTCGGGGATCTCCCGTTTCCCCGTCCTTTCATTCCGACGCTGCTCCATACACACATAAATCACCCTCATCGACTCTCAAGAGTCTCTCAAATCTCTTCACTCACTCAATCACTTACTGGAGACATGCAAAATTTGGGTTGTTATTTGAAGGCAGAATATAATCGAAATACGATAGTCGCGCCGGCCTAAGAATGGACTTGGCTCCGCCTACCGAAGTGAAAGAGAGAGAGAGAGACAGACAGAACGACTTGCGAAGCACCAACCACAGGTAGCTAGCAGGTGGGCAAACGAATCTGCAGGCACTCCATCCCACCTGCCGTACCACCGTCGTCTAATTGTTTCAATTCCTGGGAAGAAGTGGCCCGACATTGGCAGAGCTCCCAAGCCCCGAGTTACAGCAGCGCTACTATAGTGTGTTTGTATCGGTTCAATGCCGGTATATACATACAGTTTATTTTATAAGCTCTGGATGACTTTGAACCAATAGGGTGCGACGGTGGCGCCGCCGCGCGCATAGTTTTTGGATTTACTCCTCTGTGAGGCGGCTTGCTCCTTGGCCTACTCGGCTCCCCTCCTGTTTTCTCCTCTCATTTCCCTCCCTTGATTAACCCCCCTTGTACGTCAGCCTTTTTTAAATTCAGGGGCTAGTTTATAGAAGTTGTTACACGTCTTTTGCAGCGTTCATTCTACGTCTCATTCTACGCCTGTGAAGAAGACCGTCGGGTTGACGCCTGCTAGAGCTAATTTAAATTGTAATATGAGTTAAAATTGTCAGTTTACCCGTCCTTGGACGAGAGTGCTATGAGATGCCATTTAAATAATGTAGTTGCGTGAGCGGCTGATTAAGCTGGAACTAGTAAAACGGCGAGTCGTGATCGCAGCTTTTCATTTGTGGGTCAGTTTAGTGTTTTTGAAATAATTGCGTTGCGTAATATTGTGTTTGTCTTGGGCTTTGCAGTGAGTTAGATTTTATCTAAATTTTGGTTTTGGACGTCTGCCTAAATTGTAGTTTCAGCCTAACTAATTTCTTGCTTCTCTGTATTGTTCCAGTTGCTTTAACGTGTTGTGTATAGCTTTTTGTCTGCTGCCCAATGATTTACTTAAAGTTTAATTGTCGCCAACGTGCTACCACGACTTACGCGTTGGGCGTACTCTCTTGAAGTGTTCTAATTGTCGTCGTCGATTATTTTATTCGATAGAGCTATGGTTAGGGTCTACGGACTGCATCAATCGATTAACTATTTTAACCTAATATATTATTTCAGACATTAACTTGTATTTTTACGTAAAGGAGGCTTTACTGGGCCTGAAGCGCTGCCCTCCTATAGTCAAATTGCTCCACTAAATACCTTGAATTTATCCAGTCATCAATGTAACTATTTGTAATTTCGTTTTAATATTACTCTGCTCGTTTTTTCTATTAAATATTTATTGTATATTTTTGAGTAACGTAATACTTTTGAAGAAGCAATTGCGCAGCAATTTAAGGTTTTGCATGAGTGTTTGAAGTATTTCTAGTCAACAAAGTTACTTTTTGATGTTTTTGAAATGTTTTACACTACTTGGCTTGTTTACCTGTTAAATATTTATTGTACTTTTGAGCTACGCAATACTTTTGAGAGAGCAATTTAATCTATTTATATGAGTATTTTAATCTACATTTTTTTCCACTGCGAGCCTTTGGCGTTTAGAATTTTGCATGTCATATTATTTGTATATGTTCAATCCTAAGGTGCTGCTAACTTGTTATATATTATAAAATTACAGAGTTTGAAAGTGACATCGTCTTTGTATCATTTGTGCTGCGGTACAAGGGAACAACTTACATCAGGATAGCCAAATCACGCCCAACCAAGTCAAAAGAGGTTTGTGTCCTAACTTTTGCAGAAGCCAATTAACGAGTGGCACCAACTCCATTATACAAAAGACGACAAAGTTCGGCGCTTGCCAGATAATAATACGAATTTTGCAGGTGCCTAATAACAGGGATTGCGCTTTAGCACGGGAAAATTTAACTGATTCTTATATTCAAAACACTGTGCTCTCGTACTATATTTTTATTATGTTGTTGACTGCGGTCTGCGTGTGAATTTGACGGGGCAAATCGTTTTGTAATTCAGCTACTCTGTAAACACTGGACGTCTTAGATTCGTCTGTAGAGAGCTTAATCGTGTCAGTGCTATGTCATCCAACCATAAAGGCAGCAAAACGCTAAAGCTTTTTTGTAACATAACGTCGACTCAAAATATTTTCAATCTCGTGATGCATATTCTGTTCACGGTTAACTGAGCACTTTTGAAAGCCTGGCTTCAGTTCCATTTTTTCTCATTTTGTATCCTTCCGCCTTAGGTAAAGTCAACATTTCCATGGGCAGTCTCTCTTTATTCATGAGTTAGACATGTAGAAACCATGGAATGTTTAGGAAAATTAATGTTATTAATATGCCCATTGGTGCTCTTATTTATGTGTATAAAACAATAAACCTTTACTTCAGTAGGCATACATTTGCATAAAACACTATCAATAAAACATCAAGACTTAGAACTATTTTTTATTAATTCGCTGCCAACTTAACTGGTAGCGTGTACACCAGTGTGCACCGCATCATATACAGTATGTAATTATGGACAGAGATTTTTTCAAACGTTGATTACTTTTTCATTTCCACATTTAATTATTTTTTTCTAGTGTTGCAAATAGCGCGTAGGTCAGTGTGCACTGCAGCATATGTGTAGTTATGGGCAGTGTTTTTTTTTCTTCAAAGGTTGATCTTCAGAATGCTCACTTTACATTATAGGTTGTTCACCGTAATGTGAGCACTTTTGAGGCCTCAGTTACTATTTCCTTTCAGATTTTTTAAAATCCTTTAATCACCTTTTTAAATAAATATTACCATTAGATAATAAACATAGTGTGTGTATTCCACCGCACTTGGAAGTTAACGTCTAAGGCTAAAATTAAATATATTTACTTGCTATTATTCTAAATGAGAGGGCTTTCAAAAGTGCTCACTTTACTGTGAATAACCTAGAACAGCCGTTATTGACGTATCGCAGAGTCGTAGGGCAGCCGCTGCAGACGACGCCTGGCGTCGCGTGTCTGGCGGTCCGCCTCATTCCTTCACGTTCACTCGACCTTGAGCAGCCTTGACGGCCGCCATTGTGAAGTAACGAAACGAAGGGGGGTGAGGTCGCACGTTGTNGATGATTAATAGAGACCTGCAGAAGGGGCCGCGGTGGCTGAGCGGTCAACCTGTTCGCCTCCCACCAAGGCGAACCGGGTTCAATCCCCGACCGGGTCACCTCCGGATTTTCGCATCTGGGAATCGTGCTGGACGATGCCGCTGGTCGGCGGGTTTTTTTCGGGGATCTCCCGTTTCCCCGTCCTTTCATTCCGACGCTGCTCCATACGCACATCAATGACCCTCATCGACTCTCAAAAGCCTCTCAAATCTCTTCACTCACTCAATCACTTACTGGAGACCTGCAAAATTTGGGTTATTATTTGAAGGCAGAATATAATCTAAATACGATAGTTGCGCCGGCCTAAGAATGGACTTGGCTCCGCCTACCGAAGTGAAAGAGAGAGAGAGAGAGACAGAACGACTTGCGAAGCACCAACCACAGGTAGCTGGCAGGTAGGCAAACGAATCTGCAGGCACTCCATCCCGCCTGCCTTACCACCGTCGTCCAATTGTTTCCATTCCTGGGAAGAAGTGGCCCGACATTGGCAGAGCTCCCAAGTCCCGAGTTACAGCG
>NQII01002095.1:157452-224561 GCA_002778355.1 Clitarchus hookeri | reverse complement strand
GAGTTACAGCGGCCCTACTATAGTGTGTTTGTATCGGTTTAATGCCGGTATATACAGTTTATTTGATAAGCTCTGGATGACTTTGAACCAATAGGGTGCGACGGTGGCGCCGCCGCGCCCATAGTTTTGGGATTCACGTCTCATTCTACGCCTGTGAAGAAGATCGTCGGGTTGACGCCTGCTAGAGCTAATTTAAATTGTAATATGAGCTATAATTGTCAGTTTATCCGGCCTTGGACGAGAGTGCTATGAGACGTCATTTAGTCATTTAAATAATGTAGTTGCGTGAGCGGCGGATTAAGCTGGAGCTAGTAAAACGGTGAGTCGTGGTCGCAGCTTTTCATTTGTGGGTCAGTTTAGTGTTTTCGAAATAATGGCGTGGCGTAGTATTGTGTTTGTCTTGGGCTTTGCAGTGCGTTAGATTTTATCTAAATTTTGGTTTTGGACGTCTGCCTAAACTGTAGTTTCAGCCTAACTAATTTCTTGCTTCTCTGTATTGTTCCAGTTGCTTTTACGTATTGTTTATAGCTTTTCGTCTGCTGCCCAATGATTTACTTAAAGTTTAATTGTCGCTACCGTGCTACCACGACTTACGCGTTTGGCGTAGTCTGTAGAAGTGTTCTAATTGTCGTCGTAGATTATTTATTCGATAGAGCTATGGTCAGGGTCTACGGACTGCCTCCATCGATTCACTATTTTAACGTAATATTTTATTTCAGATTTTAACTTGTATTCTCACGTAAAGGAGGCTTTACTGGGTCTGTAACGCTGCTCTCCTATAGTCAAATTGCTCCACTAAATACCTTGAATTTATCCAGTCATCAATGCAATTATTTGTAATTTCGTTTTAATATTACTCTGCTCGTTTTTTCTATTAAATATTTATTGTATATTTTGGAGTAACGTAATACTCTTGAATAAGCAATTGCACAGCAATTTAAGGTTTCGTATAAGTGTTTGAAGTATTTCTAGTCAACAGAGTTACTTTTTGATGTTTTTGAAATGTTTTACACTACTTGGCTTGTACATTTTTTCCACTGCGAGCCTTTGGCGTTTAGAATTTTACATGTCATATTATTTGTATATGTTCAATCCTAAGGTGCTGCTAACTTGTTATATATTATAAAATTACAGAGTTTGAAAGTGACATCGTCTTTGTATTATTTGTGCTGCGGCACAAGGGAACAACTTACATCAGGATAGCTAAATCACGCCCAACCAAGTCAAAAGAGAAATGTGTCCTAACTGTTGCAGAAGCCAATTAACGAGTGGCACCAACTCCATTATACAAAGGACGACAAAGTCCAGCGCTCTGCCAGATAATTTTGCAGGTACCTAATAACAGGGATGGCGCTTTAGCACGGGAAAATTTAACTGATTCTTAGATTCATAACACTGTGCTCTCCGTACTATATTTTAATTATGTTGTTGACTGCGGTCTGCGTGTGAATTTGACGGGGCAAATCGTTTTGTAATTCAGCTACTCTGTAAACACTGGACGTCTTAGATTCGTCTGTAGAGAGCTTAATCGTGTCAGTGCTATGTCATCCAACCATAAAGGCAGCAAAACGCTAAAGCTTTTTTGTAACATAACGTCGACACAAAATATTTTCAATCTCGTGATGTATATTCTGTTCACGGTTAACTGAGCACTTTTGAAAGCCCGGCTTCAGTTCCATTTTTTTCTCATTTTGTATCCTTCCGCCTTAGGTAAAGTCAACATTGCCATGGGCAGTCTCTCTTTATTCATGAGTTAGACATGTAGAAACCATGGAATGTTTAGGAAAATTAATGTGTTAGTAATATGCCCATTCGTGCGCTTATTTATGTGTATAAAACAATAAACCTTTACTTTAGTAGGCATACATTTGCATAAAACACTATCAATAAAACGTCAAGTCTTAGAACTATTTTTTATTAATTCGCTGCCAACTTAACTGGTAGCGTGTACACCAGTGTGCACCGCATCATATACAGTATTTAATTATGGACAGAGACTTTTTCAAAGGTTGATTACTTTTTCATTTTCACATTTAATTATTTTTTTCTAGTGTTGCAAATAGCGCGTAGGTCAGTGTGCACTGCAGCATATGTGTAGTTATGGACAGTGTTTTTTTTTCAAAGGTTGATCTTCAGAATGCTCACTTTACATTATAGGTTGTTCACCGTAATGTGAGCACTTTTGAGGCCTTAGTTACTATTTCCTTTCAGATATTTTTTAATCCTTTAATCATCTTTTTAAATAAATATTACCATTAAATAATAAACATAGTGTGTGTATTCCACCGCACTTGGAAGTTAACGTCTAAGGCTAAAATCTAATATATTTACTTACTATTATTCTAAATGAGAGGGCTTTCAAAAGTGCTCACTTTGCTGTAAATAGCCTAGAACAGCCGTTATTGACGTATCGCAGAGTCGTAGGGCAGCCGCTGCAGACGACGCCTGGCGTCGCGTGTCTGGCGGTCCGCCTCATTCCTTCACGTTCACTCGACCTTGAGCAGCCTTGACGGCGGCCGCCATTGTGAAGTAACGCAGCGAGGGGAGTGAGGTCGCACGTTGTCAACCGCCGCAGCCTGCCTGGCGCCAGCCGCCGCCAACTCTCTCTCTCTCTCCCACCCCTTCATCACCGCCACGCTACGGCACCCTACGTCAACACGGCACTACCGAACTACGGGAAAGTAGTTTAACTAAGCTTCAGTAAGGTTTTCAAAATACAGTGCATTGTTACACTTAAAAGTTAAAATATACCAATAGCAAGGAAATTTTGTGATTAATCACACCAACAGAAGATGAGTGGCGACAACAAAAAATTGTAATTTATTATCTGCGGAAAGTAAAACGTGATTTGATATATTTCTTGTTTCGTAGCCACATTTGCGAGATAATGCTCAAACTTATCATAAATTACATTTTATCACACTTACTAATCATAGTGGTTTAACTATGATATAATATAAAAGCTCCCCTCGATTAAATCCACTATATTTGTTATCGATTTCAATGTGTATTTTTCGTCTTTCTCTCTTTTGTACTAAATTCACCTGAGTTACTCATCTAATCAACCCACCCTTCATCTTTATGTACTGTTACAAGTCGCCTAGTGCGCATCCGAGTTCGTGGGGCACAGAGGTATTAATAAAACTAAAATAACCAAATTTAATGTAATTTCTTTACGTTGTTATAAAAATACGCATCTGTTATTTACAACATTAAGATGCCTACCAGTGAGCGTAATATTTATGCCAATTAATTGCAATTAAAATTAAGGTCCTTGCCACTGTTTTTATACCAGCTACAGTCACTTAATCTTCACTTATTAGTTACACGTTTTGATGGGTTGTCACATTTCCCCGTACAAAGTTTCAACGGTCAAGAATGATCGCCGAAAATTACCATGCCTGGTGATGAAATGGGGCCCTCATCGGAGCGGCGAGGGTCGCGTCTAGCTGCCGAGTGGGTCCGACAAGAATTGTTACGAGGGAACGGGCTGTGGCGTGGCGATCGTCCCCCTCCCCCCCCNTCCAACCCATCCTACACCCTCTGCAGCAGACGAATTCGGCCACCAGGGGACGGCGGTGGTTTGAACTGACCAATAAGAAGAGATCGCAGGAACAAGGGCTTTTAGAATCTAAGAATTAATTTGTTTAAAATACATTTAAGGTATTTGGGAAGCCAGAGAGAGAACCGGGATTTGGGGACAGACATTATGGGGGAGGGTTGATTTAAGAAGGGAGAAAGCTATGTATTTTGATATTTGTGTGTTTTAACTGTTTTTAAAAGGGGGTTTGAGAAAATTGTTAAAACAAATGTTAAAGATTTTTTTTTTTAACAATTTCAAGTTGTGTGTGATAACCTTGTTGGTTAAAAATAGCAGTTTTTGTAGCATCAATAAAATATATGAAAATATGAAAAACAAATTTTCTTGGGGTTCTCCTTTNTTAAAAATAGCAGTTTTTGTAGCATCAATAAAATATATGAAAATATGAAAAACAAATTTTCTTGGGGTTCTCCTTTATACACCACATTTACTAGGGTTTGTTCACTGCCTCCTGATAGTTGTTTTTATTCTGCTTGAAGTAAAAATTANCTTTATACACCACATTTACTAGGGTTTGTTCACTGCCTCCTGATAGTTGTTTTTATTCTGCTTGAAGTAAAAATTATAAAGGTTCAGTTTAAAAAAAAAACCCGAAGGAAGGAAGGGCGTATATCGCCAGTCTCATTTTTTCCGAGGTTATCTGTTACAACATGTATACTCAGAATGTCCTCTGCCATACACTAACATCATTCTAAATGTTTGCCACTCACACATCCAGTCCCGCTTTCCCACAAGCCAGCCTGTCATTATCACTCTCTACGTTCCCGATGCTCGCACACAACACACGCTGGTCACTGCGTCGTCGCCCGTCGTTCCAATGGTGCCACAGACCTTGTGCCAATGGCCGTACAAGACTCAAGGCTCTCGACACAGAAGCACACCATGGCTTGTATAGCTGAGCTGACCTGGCCCAGAAAGTACTTCGCACCCCGAGTCACTGTAGGGGGCTGATGACCAGAAAATTCGCAAAGCGACTACCCAAGTCATCCAATTTTCGAACTGGGGATTGGCGTCATTCCCTATAAGCCTTATCGCGGTACGTGTTAGTGTTGTGACGACTGTTTATAACTCTGCCTTCCCTTCCCCGGTTACCGGTCATATAATTCTGGGAGGGGAAGAGCACAAAGGCATGAGAGTACAGATTGCTAAATTAATATATAACATAAATGCAATTTATAACAACACGGAGGAGATTATAAACCTACACTATATAGATGACATAATACCTTCAAAAACGAGGATAAATTCNTTTATAACAACACGGAGGAGATTATAAACCTACACTATATAGATGACATAATACCTTCAAAAACGAGGATAAATTCTGTAATTGGTTTATTCTTTCTGTTATATTTTTTATATTCGTTGCTTCAACCACTAGTGCTCTGTGCTTGCACCACTATTAGACAGGATATTGAAGCATCAGAAGCAAAATGGCGTGGCGGTTCCTTTGATGCGGACGTACACGGACTTTCATTGCTTACGCAAGTCTCTGGGAACGGTCCTTGAGTCTGATAGACGGTTGCTCAATGCAGAAGTTACCCTAATGGTCTGACTGCCGTCTGGCATGTTAGTCTCCAGCTCGCTGATTGGTGAATGACGTTCCGCCATGTTGCTAACCAGCGAGGCCACTTTCATGGCGTGTGTCGCTGGAGTTACAGATTCGTGTGCCTGTTTTACTTCTGTATTATTAAATATTTTGCAACTATGAGGTAATAAACATCTGCAATACGAACAAGCTAAAATTCAATACATCATGCAACAACACAGCAGGCTTAGCATTGTCGTCGTGTTTTAAACAAATTTGTCTGCAACTGTGAAAATATAGGACACTAGCCGATGTAGTTTTTTTTAAAATATTTATTCTAATAAGATTTGGTTAGTCTCAATTATGATTTAAGCACTTAGTGTAGTTCTGGTACAGTTACGAGGTTACACAATTACTTAAATCCAGAAATTATGTTACGGTCAGCATTTCTAGAAACAAATTAAACGTTCAAAATTTACCACTGAAGAAAATGTGTAAGATTATATTGAAAATTATGCTCTTACGATACTGGTACGATCATGCAACTTCGCTTGCAATGGCTCATAATCTTGTCAGTTGAAAGTTAATTTCGAAAAAGTAATTTCGAATGATTATAACGTAAAATGTTCCGTGTCCTGCGATACGTTATTGTCATAAGACTTATGGACTGTTCATATTTTCAGGCCTCTGGCCTTGGGAAACTGCAGTGGAGTTCAGTGTCACAAAAAAAAAAGGACAAACGTAAAAAATAATCACTAAAAATGCCGAAGCAGGAATAAGTAAACAGAAAGAAGCATTATCTGGCCTGGACAAGGAAGCAATGTGAATATGGTTGACCATATAAACGTCTGTCACCCACACATTAATGGCTTGCAGGAGACGGCTCAAATAAATACCTTCATTTTCAAAAAAACATTTTACCAATTTTCACGGAAATTTTACAAAAACTTGTAGAGCTAGACTCAAAATGTTTATTTTTACTTTAATTTTCGGCCACGTTTTCTTAATTTTGATTAAAATCTTAGGCAGCTACCTAAACAGTTGCTTCTGCTTCAGTAAAGATCGAACGAACAGCGTTATAAATCAGAAGTAGAAAATGCTGGACCACCTACCTACACTATTTCTTCAAAATCTAATCTTAAAAGGTAACTAGTGAAAAGTATATGGTTGCATGTGATGCCTGAGGGACGTATCTGAGTTCGTAAGGGATGGAGGCTTTAAAATAAATTTAAGAACTGGATTTGATTTATATTTCATTAACACATCTAGTATTTACAGCATTAAATTATCTGTCTCTACTCGTACTGTTTTTATTTAACAGTAAGCCCAATATTTAATGTCTATTTCAACTGTATTTAATGATCTTCATAATTGTCTCTATTTGGTTACAGTCAATTAACTCATACTCATCATTATCACGTGTTCAGTCTATCTGCTGCATTATTTTTAATGTCTTTCACTCACACATCCAGTCCAATAGTCCAGCCTGCCAGCCGCACTCTTCACTGCTTGATACTCGCAGTCGCAGATTTTCCTTCCGCTAGTCACTTCTCTCGCTGCTCGTCGTCTATCGCTCGGAACTCAGTCACTCATTCACTCATCAACTGCTAGGCTCAGAGGCCTGTCACACATTTATATCGTTCACCCTGACCACCTGAAAGGTTCAACGCACCCCGAGTCGCGCTGAGAGAACGAGGTCAGTAATCCAGAACATTCTTCANCCTTCACTGCTTGATACTCGCAGTCGCAGATTTTCCTTCCGCTAGTCACTTCTCTTGCTGCTCGTCGTCTATCGCTCGGAACTCAGTCACTCATTCACTCATCAACTGCTCGGCTCAGAGGCCTGTCACACATTTATATCGTTCGCCCTGACCACCTGAAAGGTTCAACGCACCCCGAGTCGCGCTGAGAGAACGAGGTCAGTAATCCAGAACATTCTTCAGATAAACGCAGAAATAAATACACCAGGGTCAGCAGCGCTAGCCGCAAAAAGGATTATCGTGTCGGTTCACTTTCTGTAACATATACGCGGCCGCCGGCCTATCGCTCGCCCGTTCATTCAAAACAATCCGTTGACTTGCTGCCGCCGCTATCATATAACTGCTGTCCTTCACTTCCACTCACTCACGCGGGATGCGAAGCAGCGAGCGTGTAACAATATAATAAATCATACTAGTCTCTTTCGATCCAGAAAAATAAATTGCACCCCAACAAATTATATTAAACTGGGCAATTAAAAATCACAACGAAAATACAAAGATTATATTAATATTAATTATTAATTATTAAATATTAATTATTAATATTAAGCATCTGAAAAAAATGGCGCACTACAAATAAAATCAAACTAATGGAACGTCATATAAAATAAATTTAATATAGAGTTAGTCTGAAAACCAACAAATCATGAAGTGCGGAGATCCCATTCTACTCTCCACCCAAGCAAAATGCAATATTCACCCCTTCCGCCGTCTTGGCGGTCTGGGCCTCTCCAACCTCGCCGCAATAAAAGAGCCAGTGCGCCGCGATTTGCATACCTTAGAATCCTTTTCCCGCCCTGTAGTTCCCTTTCCCACCGCCAGAAGTCGGGATGCGCTGCGAGTTGATTCGATAAATCTCATATTCATGTCGTCAGAGCTCCCAGTACTCGGTGAGGTGCCGACCGATGGCTTGGCCGAGAGCTTCCGAGCATGATTCACGGTGAACATCAGCTCATTTTGTGCAGACGCTGCTGACGAACAAATGAGCTGGTATGTTTTAAAAAGCGTGTTTACTTTAACTTACACTGACACGTACCTAATAGGAGCCGTGGTGGCGTAGTGGTTCGACTACTCGCCTCCCACCTAGGCGAACCGGGTTCAATTTCCGGCGGGGCCACTCCTGGATTTTTGCACGTGATAATCGTGCCGGACGATGCCGCTGGTCAGCGGGTTTTCTCGGCGATCTCCTGATTTCCCCACCCTCGCATTCCGGTGCCGCTCCATACTCACCTTACTTCACCCTCATCGGTTACCAAGACCTCAATGTTAAAAGCCGCCCGAATCTATCGACTCCACTCTCCACTCTTCAACTTTATAATACTCTGGATTTTATGCGCGTGTGTTCCAACCTATTTGTTAAAAAAATATATATATATATTTAAGAGCAAAATACTTTATTAATATTCGAATAACTGAGGGAATTTTGATACGCAAATAAAATTTTGGCGAAATATTGTTTCAAAATAATGACACTCCACAGAGGTTCTAAATTGCGTAATATGATAAATATGACAACTTAAGCATTGCGAAGTGCAATTCTTCTCGAGGGAATGCATTAATCTCTAATAGTAAACAATATTTTTAATTTTTGACACTTATACCATAAAACTAGAGGACGTTGATCTATTTTTGCGCAGTTCTGTTATAACGAACCCATGTATCCTACCTTGTAGAATTGGCCAGAAGAGTTCATAACCTCAGGCGGGTGTGATGGACGTAGCAACATATAGGCTGTCTTGTAAGGGCTAGTAAGTGGTTTCATATAGCTTTAAACGCGCCCCACTTCAATGGATATATTCATCGTACCTTCCGGAATTGCGCATCACTGCAGGGATTATAGTCATATTACATATGTGAGAATGAGACGGACCCAGGAGGAAACCGAATTTGAATTGCCAAAACCACAATATTAGAAAACAACACGAGGTTCTTATTAGTTAAGTGATTTAAGATAGAAGTTAGACATTCTAATGAAACTGCATTAGCGATACCTAGGAAACGTAACAGATCAGTAAGACTGCTAATAAATCGCAGACGTGGTCTATTTGATGGCGTTTCGCGTCTTGGTTTAATACACGAGAGAGAAAAGCNCGACTGCTAATAAATCGCAGACGTGGTCTATTTGATGGCGTTTCGCGTCTTGGTTTAATACACGAGAGAGAAAAGCTTCAGTGTTACTGGATCCGCATGTTGAAGATATTAGGGAACCCAATCGAATTAAGGGTAGGCATAGTTCCGGTACTGCCCTGGACAGACAGTACACTTAGGAAAAGGTTATTCTGAATTCAAACAAAAGTAGTTAGGGACAACCTATTTAATTGTTTGGATAGGCGCAATGAAATATTTTGTTGTTGGAACCAAATTATTTTGTTGTTCTTACTTGATTGCACCAAACTGTAAGATTTTATTGGCACAACTAAAGATTTGTTTGGCTCTATACATTAAACTGTTACGGTTAATATAAAGAAAAAATTGGAAACCGTCCGATATTCGATCCTAAATCGTTTGCGTCCGAGTACTATGCAATAGCAACGCCAGCTAAACTGACTACTGATGAAATCGGAATGTTTTTATTACATACAGTACCAATATTGGACAACGTGCGTAAATAAATATTACAAGTTTTACAGCTGCACTTTTTAATATTTTGTTGAACTCGTTTTATTAGGATTTTATACTATTATTAAGCATCAATAAATACAATAACAAACACTCTTACTATCCTAATTATCACAAAAATTAGAAACAAAATCTCAAGCCATATTTTAGAGCGAAGATTATCAAATGGATGGCCAAGCATATATATATATATAGGAAATTCACGATAAAGTGAGCACTTTTGAAATCCCTCTCATTTGGATTAATAGTAAATAAATATATTTTATTTCAGCCTTAGAAATTAACTTCTGAGTGCGGTGGAATGTACACACTGTGTTTATTATAACTTATATGGCAATATTTATATTAAAAAGGTCGTTAAAGGATAAAAAATGGTGGAAAGGAAAAAAGTACTAGGGCCTCAAAAGTGCTCACTTTACCGTGAAAAGCCTATAGTTGATTAAACTAAATATTTCGCTGGCAGTCAAATTTTTTTTCGCCCAACATATTATTTATTTAAACGTGTATTTGGTTAGATTAATAAAATTAATTTTGTTGTTTTCCAAGTTTTGTTTACTCAACAAAATAATTAGCTGAGACAATTAAATATATTTTTGCGCTATACAAACTAGTATTTTGTTGGCTGGAACAAACCTTTCTCTCAGTGTATAAGTGAGGCTAACACTTCGGCCAAGCCACGGGTAAGCCTAGATCTGAGTTGCAAGGGTCTCAGTGACGATACGGGAGCTCACCAAAGGCGAACGACTGTACCGGCTTGGCTCTTCTTTCCGGTTAAAAAAAGTCGTGTTATTTGGAAGTGCCTGCGCCGATCGAGCGTAAGTAGCTAGNGGCTTGGCTCTTCTTTCCGGTTAAAAAAAGTCGTGTTATTTGGAAGTGCCTGCGCCGATCGAGCGTAAGTAGCTAGAAAATGGGAATTTTAGCGCAGGGGCTGGGACTGGAGAGTTGGGAAGCCCCCTGGTTTTTCATCCCTCGTCAGCGGCGTTCATCTTGTTCTTCCCTCGCAATTTCCNGCTGGAGAGTTGGGAAGCCCCCTGGTTTTTCATCCCTCGTCAGCGGCGTTCATCTTGTTCTTCCCTCGCAATTTCCCTTTTTCCCTAGAACGTTCCCTTTTTACACTATTCCCGACTTCCTGCTCTATCATTCCACCTTGTCTCTTGCTGCTCTTGCATTTCGATACTTTTATCTCACGCTCTCACATTCTGATTTTTTTTTCTTTTTCTCTATAATTCCTTCTTTTCTCTCTTTTGCTTTCTATCCGTTGGTTTTCTCATATTACTTCTGGTCTCCTTTATTGTCTCTCTTGCCTTCTTGTCTCCCACCCCTTTCGAGAGAGAGAGAGAGAGATGCTTTTTACGTCCACCATCATTAATTCCCACTCCTGCCACCAGTCGTCTGCTGCAGGTGGCCATCTTTAATCATCACAACCACCACCAGAGTTTGCGAAGTTCTACCGTTCACAGCTAGGAGCACTGGTATCGATGCGGCCATTTTGTGTTTGTTGGCATCACGTCACCTGCAGGGGCGTGCTAGCATCGGGGAGTTAAGTTCAAATGGTGGTCGCTATGAGTGCTAGAAATTTTTTTAGTTGGTTGTTGTTTCGGAACTCAAAAAATGCCTGAGGCATGCGGGATGCGGGATAGTTCTGGCACCCCTTGGGTCGACAGTCGAGCATCTTGGCCACAAGACTACCATGACATAAAAAATACCGTCATTATATCATTCGTAAAATAAAATGTATATACATAAAAAAATTGTACAGGTTGCGTCCCTATATTAAAGGTATATGCATTAATACAGAGTCAATTATACAGCAATGCACATGCGCGGCGATCACTCGCGCGCACATCTGTATCTGCAACTTGTCTGTCCATTACTGCCACGACATTTTGCCTGCACAGGGACTAGAACCCACACCCTTAAAAACAATACCAACTTGACTTACGAACCTAACACTTATTTTCAATGTAAATATAGTTGCAGGTTCCAACAAAATATAAAGGAAGTTATTTGATTACGAAGAATACATTTATTACATTTTAAGATTTCTGTTGTTGAGTTGGGAGATTTGGACGGATCTTAACAACGAGGTCTTGAGAGCCGATGTAAGAGTTCTTTGTAGCCGGGAAACTTTACTATTTAATGAATAATACGGTCACGTTTTATTGAAATTGTGGTTTTATTATGGTTATTTGAGAGATTTTAAGTCTTGTTGGTTATTCAAACTTGCAATACATTTCTTCTTGCACGTGCAAACAGCTATATACGGTTTTAAGTAGTTGAGTGTCCGCCATTTTGCTGAAGCTCGTGGATACGGGTCAGTATAGAACAATATTTCTTGAGGTATATTATAAAATTACAAACAATTTCTCAGTAAAAATTACAAAAAAATTTTTACAGCGTGACGTCTTGTAAAAATGGAAAAGTTAAATCGCGTGGCGGTTCCATTCACTTCACTGATTGGCAGCGCAAGGCTCTGGAAGGGCCTTGTGTCTGACGGGCTAATTACTGCGTGCTGCGAAATATTTCCAATTGGCTGGGCTGCCGGTTGGCAAGTTAGTTACCAAACGCTGATTAACCAACGGCGTCCGAAATGTCGCTGGCAAGTGACGCCATTTTGTAGCTGCTTGTAGCTGAAATTCGCGGTATGAGAGGCTGTTTCACAGAATTTTTTTTTCCACTAAAGAAGATGGNTTGTAGCTGCTTGTAGCTGAAATTCGCGGTATGAGAGGCTGTTTCACAGAATTTTTTTTTCCACTAAAGAAGATGGTGAGGAAATACAAGAAAGGTAATAACATTTTGATGAAAGGGATTGAAGGAGAGCGGAAAGAATAACATGGAAAGACAAAGTAAATAATCGAGAAATACTAGAGACTGGTGGAGAACAGAATATATTAGAGGTTATACGAATGTAAAAGATAATGTGGCCTAAAAAATTATTTTAAAAAAATGGGAATTTTTTTTAAACAGAATAACTTGAAGGGATGATATAGGAAAAGCTAAAGGCAGGAAGAGCTGAAGATTTAAACGATGGGCGATGTAGAGCTGGATGGATAGTTTAAGCTGAAGAAAACAACGAAATACAAAAATACATTTCANTTTAAACGATGGGCGATGTAGAGCTGGATGGATAGTTTAAGCTGAAGAAAACAACGAAATACAAAAATACATTTCAATGAACATTTCACCAGGGTACATTGATTATTTGACTAGAAATTATTTTTTTTTGTGTTTGATGTACGGTATCTACGAGACAAGAAAAAATAAGCGCATAAAATATATCTCCCACGTTGTTCACATGAAGATACAAAATTAAATTTACATACTCAACAACTCAGATATATAACTTTTGCTGCAATTCATATTATAGAGACTCGTATAAGACCACATCACCAATGAAATTATAAGTGTATATGGAAACTAAATCCCAAAAATTATCTGGCTTAAATAATCAGACCTTCTGTTTATAACCAAGTCTTCACCTGAAAACTGACAGACGCCCTAATTTCACTCATTCAATCACTTCCTCGTCTGTCTTCGTTCCGTTTTACTAGACTTGTGAACAATAACAGGATATTAGACCACGCGATAACGCGTCTGTGGTGCCTCTCATGCTCGAAACTGCCCCTGATATAAAATGATTTGATGACGCCATAACTCTCAGCAGCAATTACCGTTATTCGGGACGAGCACAATGTTACGAGGCTAGTCGCTTGAAAGCTACCGCCACCACACCACAAGCACCCCTTCCGTCTGTCGCCATGACAACTTGTAGCAGTAAAAGGGGAGCTGGAGTTTCTAGGACACTACCACTACCCTTCAAACCATAACACACCATTACTTTTGAAAATAGTTTTCTTCGTGTAGCACTCAGTCATAATAAATCATATTACTTACTTTATTTTAGTTTTCGTTTCTAAAACGTTCTGATGAAAAATTGTTTCCAAGCGTTACTCCCTCTTACAGGAATTGCTTTCTCGTATTAAAAGTTTGGGTATCCATATGCACATNAAATTGTTTCCAAGCGTTACTCCCTCTTACAGGAATTGCTTTCTCGTATTAAAAGTTTGGGTATCCATATGCACATGAAAATATTTTATTTATACATAGAAGTAGTATTAATATATAAAGTATTTAACGTGTATATCTGTAGTATGAAATTTTTTTATTATATGCAGTATTACAATACTATATATAGTCTGTTTTACGGTACGGCGCTGATTGGACTACGGCTCTGCGCCTTTTTGCCATGGAGTATTGACGGAGTTTCAGACATATTCTATAGTTTTACTTGTGTGTTTTTACGTATCTGTGTGACCAATACATTATCTTTACAGACTCGGAATTTTTTCGCATTCATTTCAGGACAAGTTAGACTGCATGCACATGTACATTTGACGTTTTTTTCTTAAATTTGATCGCAGTTTGTAAGCCACGCCCTGTACGACTTTGAGCCAATACTTGACCTCCAAGTAAGCAATGATCGGATCCCGTACTAACCGGTCTGGATTGAAACTGGAGCATCGTCTAATAAACAACTAATCGATGATGGAGTACGCAAGGGCTTGTGGGGTCTAGCTTGTCGTAGAATGAATCCGCGAATTTCCCGCGTCTCCAATTATAGTGCATTGTAAGTCACATCAATTATGAACAAAGCATATTCTTTTAAATAAATTTTCTCACACTAAAAAACGAATAACGAACTGAGCGTGTTGTATTTACTTTAACTTATTCAGTCCCACTGTACTTAATTGTGTGCACAGTGCAGAGTAAGGTTACATTTGGTACGGTAGGCACCTGTACGCTCGATTTCATCTGAGCTAATCTCAGTGAAGTTACTTTAATAGAGATATCTGATATAACTCCCCGTCCGTCTATTCTTATTTTAGTTTCCCGTGTTTTTTTATTCTTCCAAAAACACTCCAGACAAATGCTGTGATGGTTTCTTTGTACAGGACATGGACGCTTCCTTTCTTAATCCTGATGATCCGAAACTCTAATGCAGTCACTTAAAACCCCGGTGTTATTGAAACGGTAAGCGTCAGAAAAAAATTATTCATAAGTAAGAAAGCACTGTTTTATGCCGTGCAAAATAAACAATAATAAATTACTTTTATAGTGCTGGATGGCGAATTTCTTTAGATATTTATTTATGCTTCCGCTTGTCGCTGCCCGGTGTCTCTTTAACTTGGGAAGGCGCCGAGATCTGGAGGTAAGGTTCGTAACGTTATACGAAGAGAGCGGCCTATCATAAAGGATGCTGCCGCACCGCCGATAAACTTATCGCAGCTCACGCCTCGCTGAACCTGAGAAGCTCATATTTCTCCATTTATCACGCAGGAATGTCGTTGTCAACGCCATTATTTTTCNCCGTGCAAAATAAACAATAATAAATTACTTTTATAGTGCTGGATGGCGAATTTCTTTAGATATTTATTTATGCTTCGGCTTGTCGCTGCCCGGTGTCTCTTTAACGTGGGAAGGCGCCGAGATCTGGAGGTAAGGTTCGTAACGTTATACGAAGAGAGCGGCCTATCATAAAGGATGCTGCCGCACCGCCGATAAACTTATCGCAGCTCAAGCCTCGCTGAACCTGAGAAGCTCATATTTCTCCATTTATCACGCAGGAATGTCGTTGTCAACGCCATTATTTTTCNCGCCTCGCTGAACCTGAGAAGCTCATATTTCTCCATTTATCACGCAGGAATGTCGTTGTCAACGCCATTATTTTTCCCAGAGCAACTTGGATAACCGAGAACGTTCTAGACGGCACCTACCTCAAGTATAAATATCACATGCGGGCCTCTGAAGAGTGAGTGATTAAGAGCCGAGAGTTTGGCGTCTCGTGTGACAGTTAGTGACAGTTGGGCGATTCCGGAGCGGTGAGGGACGACTGCACTTCTCCCCGAGTAAGGTATCAATTGGTCGACGGTGGCACCGCGGGTGGGAGGAAGTATCTGCAGATTCGTCTGTCCACCTGCCAGGTACCTGTGTTGGGCGTGGTTGTTGCTTAGCGAGTCGGCCTTTTTCTCCCTTTCACCAAGGTAAGCGGAGCCAAGTCCGTTCTTAGGCTGGCGCGACTATAGTAAACAATAATATTAAATTAGTTAATTTTAAAAGTTAAATAATGAAGAATTTAACACATTGGATGGCCAATAGCCAAGTGAGATACAAAGATTTTATATTCTTTATTTTTCACTAAACTAAAGTAAACCCTGAGTTATAATTTTTAAGGTGGCTTACAATCCTGTGTACTATTATGCGTGTTATCATATCTTAGGCAACAACTTTTCTATACATATACATAATTTCTAAAACTTTTTTTTAATGATTTCTGAAACAACAAATACTTCGCTAAAAAGCTAAATCAGAGCAATACGTTGACGTTAAAAGAAAAACTTTCCCGAATTAATGTGCTCAGAGAGTCATGTCTTTCAATTTAGTGAAGAAAACTTTCAGAACAATGTGAGTGAAGACTGTATAAAAGAGAAGATTAACTTATCAAACATTCTCTGGACAGTTAAGTACCCCGAACCTAGATCAAAGCGTTTGAGTTTGTTTACGCTGTGCTCATTAAANCAAACATTCTCTGGACAGTTAAGTACCCCGAACCTAGATCAAAGCGTTTGAGTTTGTTTACGCTGTGCTCATTAAAGGTTTTTGGCTTGTTTGTTTAATCTGCATCAGCCCCGGTGGAAAAAAAAAACGTTATTAACGTCATCTTCGTAGCGACCAAGAGAAAGATAGAGTTTATTAATTGAAGTAAATTTANGAAAAAAAAAACGTTATTAACGTCATCTTCGTAGCGACCAAGAGAAAGATAGAGTTTATTAATTGAAGTAAATTTATTTGATCATTAAGAACACAGTGTTTGAAATAGCAATTCAGATTCATTGATTTTCTGACTTTAATGGACCTCTCATAGTTAGTTTAGTTTTATAATGATCGTCTGTGAATCGCAAGCAGACAAGACGCATAACTAGAGACCCTGGAAAATACCGAAAAATGTTTCAGCCAGCATATCTTCGATAATGCTGTAGCTAGTTTATTCTTTTAAGGCGCGATGACCAAATTTTTGACAAGGTTATATTCTTTGTTGACCAATCACAAGCGTTCTGCTTTATAAACTCCTCACTTGCCCAATGAAATGGGGATAGTAGATTCATACAAGCATAATCGCCTATAACTAGAGACCGGAAAAATTCGCTAGTTGAATGACCTGCAGGCTAGACTCTACAGTCTTATGTACAAATATGCCGATATTAAATGNCCGGAAAAATTCGCTAGTTGAATGACCTGCAGGCTAGACTCTACAGTCTTATGTACAAATATGCCGATATTAAATGTACATTGGTTGTCTGCTGTCATAGTGGAAGGCGGTGATTGGGCCAGCGTTCTCCAGGAGGTGTCAAACACCGTGCGCACGAATGGCTAAAGTTGTATCAACACACGTATTATAAATTATAGCTTGTCTCAAAATGAATTAGCAAATTTTTCAGGTCTCCACCTATAACGAAATTAATCTGTCTGACGTGTGTACAGTATAGTGAAAACTAGCAAACAGTCAACTTTTCCTGCATTAACCATCGTCTCTGTGCATATGTAATGCTTAAAAAATCCAGTCATGAATGTGTTTTTAAGGTAACGTGTTTGAAATGAAACTAATCACTAAACATTTTCGGGAAAAGTAAATGTGTATACTGTTACATGCGGTCGCTTCGCCTTCGTGCCCTTCCCTTACCACCTCGGGCGCGTGTAGCGCAGTCCTCACAGGATGACATCTACCTGTACCCGGAGGAGGTAAAGCGGAGCCACTACGCGTGCCGCGATAACGGTAACGGTATTGACGTCACTCATGTATCTGGAAGAATGAACGGTTTGAAAGCCTTTCACTAACTTTCTGGTCATCACCTCCCTCGGCGCGACTCGAGGTGCGAAGAAGTTTCTGGGGCAAGCCATCTCAGCTATGTAAGCCGCGGCGTGCCTCTGTGTCGGCAGTCTTGAATGGNCAGCTATGTAAGCCGCGGCGTGCCTCTGTGTCGGCAGTCTTGAATGGCCGTTAGTGCCGGGTGAGTGAGATCATCGGAACGTCGAGCGGCGGCGCAATGACCAACCAGCGAGTGCAGCGTGCTCTCCACAGAGCAGAGACTGAGTCTGATTGGTTGGACTTTAGGAATGTGGGACTCGTTGCATTAGTGGCGGTAATTTTGGAATAATTTTAATGCATTGCAATGGTCATGCTCATGTGTAACCAGTGAATATTAGATGATTGGAGATAGTATAAAGACAGCGACAAATACTGAAATTATATTTCTCATAAAAATTGCACGAGCTGGTAGAAATAATAAGTGTCAATACTGGGAATAAATAACCAGTTGCATTTGGAAATANTCATAAAAATTGCACGAGCTGGTAGAAATAATAAGTGTCAATACTGGGAATAAATAACCAGTTGCATTTGGAAATAATAGCTGTTTGTATTTTTCTACAACACTGAAAATAAATTAAGAAATTAAATTTGCTGCATTTGTTTTTATCACGACCTCTATCCCACATTAACTTGGATGTGCCCTAGGCAACTGGTAACAGTATTAACAACGTAGCTGGTGTCGCCACGGAATCAATATTTCCAACTGATGCTGTAAAGCAAGGCGACGGAAATTCCGGCCACAATGCAGGGCAAGCTTATAGAACTGTGCTTGGAGCAAGTTTCGTTGTAAGCAGTAGTTAGTGGGCGCCGCGTTCGTCAGCTCGCTCAAGCGGCGTGGGAAGCGAGCGGAAGGCGCCGATGCACCGATCTCAAAGGAAGCTCTCCGGGCGGTGCAGAGAATAACGAGCTGAAACAGGGGCACAAAAAAGTAGGAAGCGCCGAGAGGATTGTGTGCCTCCTCTGTGACGATTGATACGGTTGGCGGGGCTCGTTAGTTTTGGTCTGCCGAGTTCCCGTTGAAAGGGGCACGTCGGCGTGTGGGTGTGTCAGCGCCTGCCATTAGAGCGGCGATAGGCGTGCCAAGGCTCGGAAACTCGCAGCTTTCATGAACACTTCTCAAAGCCGTTTGTGGTGCTGTGGGGCAGGAGCTTCCTAAAGCGCTGCGCCAATGTACATCACGAGATCAAAACAATGTTGTATACGGCGTTTATGTAAAGTCCATACTTCATTTTCAGTGGAGGTTTAATGGATATTTGAGGCAATAGCGGCATGCCAGGTTCATAAACGGTCTACTTCTAATCCTTAAAAAAATTTATTTTCTAAAATTTATGGACATGATGATAATGAGATGTTTTTATTTTTTAAATACGCATGCATTTCGCATTTAAATTAACCGAGGCGAATAGTTTTTCTGTATTATCTTTATGTATAGACGGCTGTTATATTTCCTATATTTTGTTTATCCTTGTGATGAGCGCATGTTTATAAATTAATTTTACAGGTATTTTATTGGAATATTTTTCCAGTTTACTTAATGCGTCAATGGTGGCTGCCCATTCATTAAAAAGTCGTTTGTTCTCTTCCCTTTCTCAATACCCTCACAGCTAACAAAATACCTGCTTGTATGAAAGCTTACTGGCAACTTGCAAACACACCGTCCGGTTGGTATGTCGCTGCTTTTTGCCCAGATGGGCATTTCACAAGACGGGTCGCCGTATTGGTGAGGTAGGTTTGTGTGAAAGTCTCCCATAAGACCAACCCCTTGTCCAAGTCGTGGGAGACGGAGAGCGGCAGTGAGAAGGGTTGAATTTCAGTGGGGACATCGTGGGCTCCGGGATCGCTGTGGAGGTAATACAAGAACCCTGAATAATTACTGCTAACTAGGCTGTGGTGATGTCTATCCTTAATGACAGCCTGGCAGAGGAGACCTCTCGCGCGGTGAAGCCGGAGGACGAGGCGACCCTTTTTCTAGAAGTAGAATGAAGGAGGGGGAACTGCTGCCTTGGGGTGAAATTAAACTTCGAAGAGTAAGGGAGTAAACTTTGACGGAAAATCTTAGCCCTCCGGGTTGGGAGTTGAGTACAATGTCGGCAGCTCAGCGTATAAAAAAGTCGATGGCATTTGTGGCGAAGATATTGGCTACAACAAAGAACTCTGAGTATGCGACGTCGAGTATAAGGAAATCAGTGGAACAATTTTTAAGATAATGCAATAAATATTGAAAGATAGTTTACATATTGCAATTTTTACAGAAACCAACCAGAAGGGACGGAGGTGCTAAACACCAGGCAAATGTTAACGAATGTGGAGTGATATAGAGAAATATCAATGAGAAAATGCAGGCGTGTCCATTCTGATATGTAAAAAATAGGAGAGATCAATGACTACAAGTAAATGTGATGAGGTAACACAGTTAAATTTATGTTATTGTTACATGGGACGCCTGAGAGGCGTATCTGATTTCGTGAGGGATGGAGGTTTTAATAAAAATTAAATAACTAAATTTGATTTCTAATTTATTCACACGGCTATTATTTGCAGCATTCAATTATCTATCTTCACTCTTACGCTTTGTATTTCTTAGTGAGCGCAATATTTAATGTATATTTCAACTCTAATTAACACCCTTCCTTTTGTCTCTGTTTTATTATCGTCAATTAACTCATACTAATCATTAACATGTGTGCAGTCTATCTGTTGCATTATTTTTAATGTCTTTCACTCACGCATCTAGTCCAATAGTCCAGCCTGCCAGCTACACCTTCACTGCTTGATACTCGCAGTCACAGATTTCCCTTCGGCTGGTTAATTCTCACTCGTCTTCTATCCCTCGGAACTCAACCACTCATCCATTCCACTACTACACTCAACTACCCGGCTCGAAGACCTGTCACACTTTTATATCGTTCACCCTGACCATCTGGAAGGTTCAACGTACTCCGAGTCACGCTGACAGAACGAGGTCAGTAACCCAGAGCATTCTTCAGATAAACATAAAAATCTTATCCGCCGAAGGTCAGGAGAGACGAACCGCCAAAGAGTTATCGCGGCAGAATGCTTTCATAACTCAAAACGCTGGTAGGATTATCGTTCGCCTGTCATTAAAACATCCCTTAGTTACTCGCCGCCCTGCTATCTTATCACTACTGTGTCATTGTATTCCACCCTCTTGCGCAGGGTGTGCCAAGGTCAGCAGCGCAGACCAGCGACACGTAACAATATTTCCACAGCCCGTGTGAGGCTCATAGCTAAAGCAGTTCTGTTAATTGCAGGTCGACAAATATAATATAGCCTACGTATTCTACATGCAGAGTAAGTACTTATTTTTCTGTTTTTATTAAACAATAATTTTGAAAAACAGTTGCTAAAAATTTCGTTGTTTTACAATAAAGGTAAGCATTTGTGTTTCCTGTTGTATAACAGTAAATTTTTATATCAAGGTATTGTTAATAAATACAATGTGTACGACTATACATGTGCAGTCACAAAAGTACCGCGGGTAATTTCAAAGTTAGGCAAAAAAATTCCTTAAAATAGCACCAAAATGTTAGTTTCATTATTTTACAATATTAATGCTACCCTTTTTTAAAGTGGTATTTTCTTACTATAGGTATTTTAATAAACTTCACTATCAATACAATTTAATAAAATTGAGCTATACAGTTGCTTATCTTCTGAAGATAAAAATAAAAATAAAAATTTACGTGCATTGTTAGTAAAAATTATTCATCTCTATTATACAACTTATTTTTATTACATTGTTGGCTTTTCATGCAGCTTTTAGAAAATTGGCGGCGACTCTGAGAGAGAAGTTTGTTTCAGCCAACAAAATTTGTTTGTGCATGGCCAAACAAATATGCAGTTTCTCCAACAAAATATTTTGCTGATTAAAAAAATTTGGTAACCAGCAAAAATTATTCACTCATCCAACAAAATACACACATGAGTTGACAAAAAACTGTATTAGGCCAACAAAATTTGACTGTCAATAAAATATTTAGTTTAATCAGCTGTGGTTATTTGTTTGCCCATGTGCAAAAAACAAATATATTGTCTGCTCAAAGAAACCTTTCTCTCAGTTGGATTTTTTGCATTCGATTGTTTTTGTTTAAGTTATTTGTTCCCCTCCCGGCTTTCTTTACGCCGCCCGATGCGAAAGCGACTCACTCGCAGATGACTGCCGGGGATAGCTGCTGTTTTGTTTACGCAGGAAGCGTTCTCTCCCAGCCACTCGGAATAAAGCTGTGCCATTTATCATAGGCAGTGACGCAGCCCCAAGTCCTCGTCTCCTCCACTGGCTGCTTCTGTAAGGCTGTTCCCCTGTTTTCCCCTCTTCGCCTCGATCACGGCTGCTTCCCCCCCCTCGGCCTTCCGCAACGAAAGGAGCAGTAATGGAACGGAGATGTTGCGCCCCAGCCACGAGTCTCCAGAAAGTCGGAGGAAACGCGGAGAAGAGAGCCCACTTTGCCAGCGGAAAACTCCCCTCCCTCCACGACAGTTCGTCCATACACGCCGAGCAGTACTTCGCACGGGACCTCAGGATACTGCAGGCGCTTGTTGCACTTGGACTTGGTGCAGCTTTGATAAATCACCCCATGTATGACGTTTTATGTTGTTTCCTAAATCTGTAATGTATGAAAAAAATTTTATAATCGCGTTAACATAAAAGTATTTTATTTTTTGTCTATAAATTATAATATGTCATTTATAATTAACAGGTATAAAATAGGTGTGTTGGCAATGCCTAGTGAGAAATAGTACTTATCCAAACTACTATTACGCAGAGTGCGCACTATTGCGGTGCGTTGTCCCTTTGGTGTAATGTTCTAAACTAGGTTACGCTTTGTTCGAGGCGGAGAAATATCCTCGAAGTAGAACTTTATCAGGGCTCCAGAAAAGTTGTAAGTAACCGTGAATGGACTATAGATAAGTACACCCGAGACTAAAGCATGTGGCGGTTTCTTTGATGTGGGCGTACGATGCTCTGGGAACGGGCCTCGTGTCTGATTAGCTAGTCCGTGGCTGTCAAAGGTTACCTAATGGCTGGGCTGTCTTACGTGTAGGTTGCCAGGCGCTTATTGGCGAACGGGATTCCAACATTTTGCTGGTCAGTGTTGCCATTTCACAGGCGTTTGCAGCTGTAATATTGGTTTTAAGAGTGTGTTTCGCCTCTTTTTCTTAAGGGCCCGGCCTACCAAGCCTGCAGCACGGAGTTTAAGTGAGGAATCAATGTTAAAGAAATTCGTTCTCATTGTTTCAAACAAAAATGAATTTTCAACTCAACTTTCTCAGACAATATTGCCACGTTAACTAATTTTCTAAAAAATCGTATTAATGTATAACTTTTTTGCAAAATGTAAATTTTGATGATTAAGTTAAAAAAAGTATTCCTTAAGAAATGCCAAGTATAATATTTTATTGATTGGAACGATATCATCTTTAAAATTGTTGCATTGAGGATTCATTCCCCACTTAAACTCTGCGGAGCAACCGACAGCTGGAATGTAGCAAACAGCTGTGTGTGTTCATGGCGATTCACTCGGGACGAACACTTGGTAGGGAGTTGAGAAATCTGGAGGACATCATTGGTGGTGAAGAGAGATGGACCAGTTGCTTCGGGACAACCAAGAGCTGGAAACGAAGTAGATGTGCCTAAGGTCGTAAATATTCGCGGGTTCAATAACCTGCAAGCTAGATTTCACATCCCTATGTTGCATGGGGCCGAAGTCACTTGTTGCGTCTTTATATAGGCCTATTATACTTTTTAAGCTAGCCTGAATGTGCTCCGAATCGTCTTTTGTTGTATGCACGACGTTGGCTGAGCGACTGTCATGGCACGTCAGATAAACTACTACTCAACTGTAGTAGCAGTACAGACTTAAGTATTGTTTATTTTTTAAGTTAGCCGAAGAATAATTTATCTTTGTGAATTTTTCTGTTCGTTGATTTAGGTAATCAAGAGTCTCGNTAACAGTAAATTTTTATATCAAGGTATTGTTAATAAATACAATGTGTACGACTATACATGTGCAGTCACAAAAGTAACGCGGGTAATTTGAAAGTTAGGCAAACAAATTCCTTAAAATAGCACCAAAATGTTAGTTTCATTATTTTACAATTTTAATGCTACCCTTTTTTAAAGTGGTATTTTCTTACTATAAGTATTTTAATAAACTTCACTATCAATACAATTTAATAAAATTTAGCTATACAGTTGCTTATCTTCTGAAAGCATGCGCAAACGTAATAAGATAAAAATAAAAATAAAAATTTACGTGCATTGTTAGTAAAAATTATTCATCTCTATTATACAACTTATTTTTATTACTTTGTTGGCTGTTCGTGCAGCTTTTAGAAAATTGGCGGCGACACTGAGAGAAAAGTTTGTTTCAGCCAACAAAATTTGTTTGTGCATGGCCAAACAAATATGTAGTTTCTACAACAAAATATTTTGCTGATTAAAAAAATTTGGTAACCAGCAAACATTTTCGCTCATCAAACAAAATACATATATGAGTTGACAAACAACTGTATTAAGTCAACAAAATTAGACTGTCAATAAAATATTTAGTTGAATCAGCTGTGGTTATTTGTTTGCCCATGTGCAAAAAACAAATATATTGTCTGCTCAAAGAAACCTTTCTCTCAGTTGGATTTTTTTGCATTCGATTGTTTTTGTTTAAGTTATTTGTTCCCCTCCCGGCTTTCTTTACGCCGCCCGATGCGAAAGCGACTCACTCGCAGATGACTGCCGGGGATAGCTGCTGTTTTGTTTACGCAGGAAGCGTTCTCTCCCAGCCACTCGGAATAAAGCTGTGCCATTTATCATAGGCAGTGACGCAGCCCCAAGTCCTCGTCTCCTCCACTGGCTGCTTCTGTAAGGCTGTTCCCCTGTTTTCCCCTCTTCGTCTCGATCACGGCTGCTTCCCCCCCCTCGGCCTTCCGCAACGAAAGGAGCAGTAATGGAACGGAGATGTTGCGCCCCAGCCACGAGTCTCCAGAAAGTCGGAGGAAACGCGGAGAAGAGAGCCCACTTTGCCAGCGGAAAACTCCCCTCCCTCCGCGACAGTTCGTCCATACACGCCGAGCGGTACTTCGCACGGGACCTCAGGATACTGCAGGCGCTTGTTGCACTTGGACTTGGTGCAGCTATGCGAAGGACGACACAGTTGAACCACAGGGTATGTATAGTCTATTCGCGGTTTCTACGCACTTTTTTTGAATCGAAGCTTTGATAAATCACCCCATGTATGACGTTTTATGTTTTTCCCTAAATCTGTAATGTATGAAAAAAATTTTATAATCGCGTTAACATAAAAGTATTTTATTTTTTGTCTATAAATTATAATATGTCATTTATAATTAACAGGTATAAAATAGGTGTGTTGGCAATGCCTAGTGAGAAATAGTACTTATCCAAACTACTATTACGCAGAGTGCGCACTATTGCGGTGCGTTGTCCCTTTGGTGTAATGTTCTAAACTAGGTTACGCTTTGTTCGAGGCGGAGAAATATCCTCGAAGTAGAACTTTATCAGGGCTCCAGAAAAGTTGTAAGTAACCGTGAATGGACTATAGATAAGTACACCCGAGACTAAAGCATGTGGCGGTTTCTTTGATGTGGGCGTACGATGCTCTGGGAACGGGCCTCGTGTCTGATTAGGTAGTCCGTGGCTGTCAAAGGTTACCTAATGGCTGGGCTGTCTTACGTGTAGGTTGCCAGGCGCTGATTGGCGAACGGGATTCCAACATTTTGCTGCTCAGTGTTGCCATTTCACAGGCGTTTGCAGCTGTAATATTGGTTTTAAGAGTGTGTTTCGCCTCTTTTTCTTAAGGGCCCGGCCTACCAAGCCTGCAGCACGGAGTTTAAGTGGGGAATAAATGTAAAAGAAATTCATTCTCATTGTTTCAAACAAAAATGAATTTTCAACTCAACTTTCTCAGACAATATTGCCACGTTAACTAATTTTCTAAAAAATCGTATTAATGTATAACTTTTTTGCAAAATGTAAATTTTGATGATTAAGTTAAAAAAAAGTATTCCTTAAGAAATGCCAAGTATAATATTTTATTGATTGGAACGATATTATCTTTAAAATTGTTGCATTGAGGATTCATTCCCCACTTAAACTCTGCGGAGCAACCGACAGCTGGAATGTAGCAAACAGATGTGTGTGTTCATGGCGATTCACTCGGGACGAACACTTGGTAGGGAGTTGAGAAATCTGGAGGACATCATTGGTGGTGAAGAGAGATGGACCAGTTGCTTCGGGACAACCAAGAGCTGGAAACGAAGTAGATGTGCCTAAGGTCGTAAATATTCGCGGGTTCAATAACCTGCAAGCTAGATTTCACATCCCTATGTTGCATGGGGCCGAAGTCACTTGTTGCGTCTTTATATAGGCCTATTATACTTTTTAAGCTAGCCTGAATGTGCTCCGAATCGTCTTTTGTTGTATGCACGACGTTGGCTGAGCGACTGTCATGGCACGTCAGATAAACTACTACTTAACTGTAGTAGCAGTACAGACTTAAGTATTGTTTTTTTTTTTTAAGTTAGCCGAAGAATAATTTATCTTTGTGAATTTTTCTGTTCGTTGATTTAGGTAATCAAGAGTCTCGNTTTTTTTAAGTTAGCCGAAGAATAATTTATCTTTGTGAATTTTTCTGTTCGTTGATTTAGGTAATCAAGAGTCTCGTCAGTTCACAACAAGCTGGCTCGTGTGAACGCTACCACCGATACGCATCCAAGCTAGTTTTTCCGGCAGGCACTAATATAGGCGTTTTATAATTATAGGCTGTTCACGGTAAACTGAGCACATTTGATAGCCTTGCTGAAGATCTACTTGTATGCACATTGCGTATTATTCTAATATACGTAAAATTAACATTGCCACGGGCGTGATCACTTTATTCATTCGTCGGTCATGTGGAACTGTAAAGTTATTAAGAAAGAAAATATTTCAAATTTGCTCAATTTTGCAGTTAAATTCATTAAAAAAAACAGAGGAAAAGAAATTGTTTCAGTCTTCGGAAATGTTTACTTATAGGTTGGGGGCCGGTGACTTTTCGCGTAAAAATCGGAGCACACAGTAGACTTCAATACTATATACACACCTCAGTTGTTGTTATACCTNGACTTTTCGCGTAAAAATCGGAGCACACAGTAGACTTCAATACTATATACACACCTCAGTTGTTGTTATACCTCCACTGGCTGCTGGTGCCGTGTCCGTCTTTGACCAAGCCACTCAGGACTAAGTAACTCCGACACTGAACCTTCGTGATTCGTGCGCTAACGGTTAACACGGGCGAGGAAACTTTTTAGCCAATCAAACAAGCTGGACGACTCTACAGTGATTTGGACTGTATCTTGTCTCGAAATATTTTCACGANGGACACTTTTTAGCCAATCAAACAAGCTGGACGACTCTACAGTGATTTGGACTGTATCTTGTCTCGAAATATTTTCACGAATTATTACTGCCCCTACTTATAGGCTGTTCATGGTGAAGTAAGCACTTGTGAAATCAACCTTTGAAACATGTGGTTGCCCACACATGCGTATATTTTAACGGGCACACTGACTGGCGTGCGCCCAGTAACGACGGAGGGAAAGTAGATCCGTGTTTTAAAGTTGAATTAAATGTGGTAGGTCAACATTTGGAAATGCTAAAGTAATTTATCTTCCTTTCTGTTTTTTTTAATGCACGTAAGTGTAAGAGTTAGCTAATTTGTAAAAAAAACTTTACTTTTCCAATAATTTCAGAGTTTCACTNTTAATGCATGTAAGTGTAAGAGTTAGCTAATTTGTAAAAAAAACTTTACTTTTCCAATAATTTCAGAGTTTCACTTGACCGACGCATGAATAAACAAACCCACGGCAACGTTAATTTTACATACGGCTTTCAAGAATGCTCAGTTTACCATTAATAGCCTTAAACACTGTTAATTCAACGTCAAGACATGGAACTACTTTACCTCTGTCGTTACCAACTTTACTGGGAGCATGCCAGTCAGTGTGCCTGTTAAAATACATGCAAGTAAGGGCAGTCACGTTTATTAAATTTTAATTTATGAAGCACTTAATTAACCATAAACATTCTATATTATAGGCTGCAATAGCTATAATATGTTATAAAGTATTTGAAAATAATTCAGGTGATAAATTGTAAGCATGCTGCAAGAACGTGAAGAAACAGGTCGCACTTGCAGGAAAAAAAACACGGAAGTTACTACGGAATTCAAGTTCAGGGTTGCAAAAAAAAAATGAGAGAGGGGGCATTTCCTCTTTTATGCGCACGGGGTAGTAAAAGTACCGCGAGCGAGTGAGCGAGCGCGAACAAAGCGGAACAATATAAAAAGTAAGAACAAGGATATGAAACAAGTGGGATCACAGGGAGAGGAAAGGTACGGGGTAAGCACGAGACACTCGCAGTGAAGCTCTGATCGTCCCGAGCAAGGACCCCGCAAGAAGGAGAAGGGGAAATTACTATGTTGGAACTCGCATCTTACTCTTCCACGTATCTGAATAAGTCATATGCTGTACTTGTGGTGCAGGAACAGGGAGGTTCACAGGTATAACGAAACAACCATCCCCTAATTGAATGATGTGGTACAACATGGCATACATACACTTAAAATAGTTTTTGCCACACCATTTATTACGTTATTTAACAATTTCTTCAATAGCACTAGCACCTGTTTCTTACAAAAGTAATACCTGGGATCACTTTAACATCGCGTAATATTCTCTTTGAATACGTTTCATGCCCGGTTGCACCTGTAACTGTCTTGAACCGAGATCTTAAGTTCTTGGTTCAAACACGATCTTCAGTTGGATTCGATTTCCAACGTACAAGTGTTGCACCAAAGTGATTGGCCGAGTCCCTACCGTATATCTCCTGATATGAGTTCAGAAAAACTGTATACTTACTTTTTTATAATATTAATGTTCCAAAAATATTTTTAAAAGATTTTTCGGATGTTTTGAGAATTTTTGAATTTTTGCGATTTCTTGGGTTTATGGTCAAAGGTCACCGAGGTCAATGTCGAAATCAAGTTCAAGGTCACTTGGATTCAATATGGTGGGCGGTTGATGTCATAACATGATGGCTGGTTGGCTCTGGACTTAAATAAATTTTTATAAATAATTTTAAAACCTATTTTGAAGTTTTTATATTATTTCGGAATTTTTTGGGTACAAGGTTAAAGGTCTCTGGGATCAAGGTAAAAGGTCAAGGTCACCGACATCCAATATTGCGGACAAAATGGCGTTCTCCGAGAAATTTATAAACAAATGACAAATCAAAAACCTAGATGGCTGCATACGACGGAATGACTATAGTCGGTTCACGACGGGAAGAAACTTTTGAAAATCAACATTTGAAAAAACACCCTAGCCGTTAGCTNGGTCACCGAGGTCAATGTCGAAATCAAGTTCAAGGTCACTTGGATTCAATATGGTGGGCGGTTGATGTCATAACATAATGGCTGGTTGGCTCTGGACTTAAATAAATTTTTATAAATAATTTTAAAACCTATTTTGAAGTTTTTATATTATTTCGGAATTTTTTGGGTACAAGGTTAAAGGTCACTGGGATCAAGGTAAAAGGTCAAGGTCACCGACATCCAATATTGCGGACAAAATGGCGTTCTCCGAGAAATTTATAAACAAATGACAAATCAAAAACCTAGATGGCTGCATACGACGGAATGACNTTACCCTTTGGCAGAAGGATACGAAATGGGCTTGAAAGTAGATCTTTAGCAGGGCTTCAAGAAAGTCTCTTCCAGTCATGAACCGACTATATGGATGGTAGTCTGGTGACTAATTAACCAATGAGAAACTTTGGCAGGGAAAGGGAGTGTTAAGACAACGTGATTGATTGGAGGAGGGTCAGTCGTCTGCTGGACATGGAGCTGGGGAAGTAAACCTGCGGAAATGTAAATTTTTAAAATAGAAATTTTAATATTATTTTGAAAATAATTTTTTATACATTTTTGGCAAATTTTTAAATTTTTTGGGTTTAAGGTTATTCAAGGTCATGGACACTTGGATCCAAAATGACGGACAATATGGCTGACAGAACCAAGATGGCTGACAGAACCAAGAAGGCTGATGGTTAGGTCTGACTCCGGACCCTGGACCCTGTGTTTGGCATATCCTGTGCCTATAAAACCAATATGGCCACCACAGATCTGCCCTCGAAAACGATTCCCCCAAATCCTTCCGATCGATCGAAGAGTGCCTTTCGGGGGACCGCTTTTGCAACTGGGGATCGGTGTTTTTTTTTAAGGGATAATTGTCGATTTCGAGGGGGAAAAAACTAAATTTATAGGGTAAAATGGCCGCCAGGGGACCGGAATGACATCATGAACAGCTCCGATGCTCCGATCCCCCATCCCCTTGCGCCAAAGTCACCATTACTTGAATGGCTCACAGTTAAATAAACACTTTTGCAAACCCTATTTAGTTTCCGATTTATATCTGCTGCGTGTCTTTCCGTAATGGGAAAAAACTGGCATTTCCGTAAACCTAATGACTCGTATCTAAGTGTAGATGCAGTGTCCCTGTACAATTGATAAAAACATAAGTTTTACAAATTTCGCCGATTATTATCGCTACATTAACAAAAACGTTATGGAAGTATGTCAGTGGCGACCGTATAAGAATTTATACTTCTAACAGGACTGTTCCACATAGAGTTTCTTTCATAATTTTCTGGCATCCAGTTAAAATATGATGTGACTACGGGCAGTATTTATTTTAGCGACTGNTAGAGTTTCTTTCATAATTTTCTGGCATCCAGTTAAAATATGATGTGACTACGGGCAGTATTTATTTTAGCGACTGCTTTCAAAAATGCTTATTTAACGGCGATACTGCTGGGCTACGAATGTTAGGAGCATTATAACGATCAATACTCTTAAACCCTACGCTTTTGATAAAACGTTAGTTTCCCTGGAACTGGCAAAGGCCAGGCTAATTGTCACCGCTCCTCCTGTTGGAGATTCCCAAGTTTTTAAACAAATTTGTTTGTTGAATGACTTTAATAATTTTATGACACTAATCGAAACAATATAATTATTTTAACGTGTTGTGAAGTTAATATTTTAAATATGAATTTTAATGGAAAAGTTTAAGCGTTGCCTTGGCAGTGTGGTTTTTAAATAAATTAAATATAAATATAATAAACAAGAATAAAAAAACAAGAAAAGATAGTAGCTAAAAAGGAGACCCGGAAGGACTAATGGCTAAGTGGGTTGCCAGAGTATTCACTCTATTATGTCTGAGGAAGTAAATTGCTGTCTCTTCAATAGCATAAGCGTAGGCACATGCAATCTAAGTTAACCACGCATACGTGCAATTCACTAGCAGTAAAGATTTGTTTGTAACTTTCTGGAATTTAGAACGCGTTCAATTCAATTCTAGAGATGAAATTTCTTACTAATGCACTGTTGTAATAATTTTTTTTAATTTTTTTTTTTGCTTAAGAACACTATATGTTACGCAGCGGGTGTAAACAGTTAAGTATTTTCCTTAGTCTTTAAATGTGCTACAGCTGAATTGTACCTGTACTCTTATTTCCACTCTATAGAAACTCAGGGGATTTTTAGGCTTTCATTTTGTTGTACAAATGTGTCTTTACAATTTCTTAGAAGTCACATCACTCTCTCTCTCTCTCTCTCTCCCTGTCTCTCTCCCTCCTCTCTCTCTCTCTCCCACTTCTGAAAAGCTAATAATATATACAAACGGAATAGTTATAAATTGTAACAGAATTTTCCAGTTTTTTTAGCAGACTTCAGGTTTTTCAGTGATTTTCGGCTTTTTCTAAATTACCGTGAAAACATGCTGAATGTGTTTTTTTTTACACCGCGTTCGCCTAACAAGTTTTACGTGGTCAGTATTTTACGTAAATAAGTTATTAACGTCTGAAAATCACAGTGTCTTAACTTTACTATAAATATTTTTATAGGTACAGTAAATAAGTGACGCTCATTGAAGACTAAATGCCAGTAAGGCACAAATGTTAAAATCATTGAGCAATTCCATTTCAATAAATATTATTTCGAAGCACTGCAAAACCGCTTTGAAAATAACAATCCTAGCAAAATAAGTGGCTATGTTAATAACACAAAATATTCAGGGTTTTAATATTTAAAATAACGTATTTATCCAGTACTCTTACATCACTGCGCCTAATTTCGCGCATTTCCCTTTCGTCGGCAGATACAGAGGACTGGGGAAGGAAGAAAAATGCCTCCTAAGTCTCACTCACCCGTAATAGTTAATGGAATAACGACTGCCTCTTTTTCTTTTCTCTCTTCCCCTCTCCCTTTGCCCTGTCCACACTCTCCTCACTTCCACCCTGGCGCCACTGGTCTNCTTTTTCTTTTCTCTCTTCCCCTCTCCCTTTGCCCTGTCCACACTCTCCTCACTTCCACCCTGGCGCCACTGGTCTGACGAAGAATTGGATAGAAAGCACCCTGAAACGCGAGGACAAATGAATTAAACACAAAAACCCGTAAAATGCTCGTAATTTTTAAGTATAAGTTTCCCACTCCTCCACAAGTAGTATCTCTGAACTTTCTAGAGACGTAAAAGCGTTAAAGTAAATTAAATTTATGTATGGTCTGATTGTTGTATGAAGTACAAACTTTCTCTTTGCACGTTTCATAAGCTATTCCNCTTTTTCTTTTCTCTCTTCCCCTCTCCCTTTGCCCTGTCCACACTCTCCTCACTTCCACCCTGGCGCCACTGGTCTTACGAAGAATTGGGTAGAAAGCACCCTGAAACGCGAGGACAAATGAATTAAACACAAAAACCCGTAAAATGCTCGTAATTTTTAAGTATAAGTTTCCCACTCCTCCACAAGTAGTATCTCTGAACTTTCTAGAGACGTAAAAGCGTTAAACTAAATTAAATTTATGTATGGTCTGATTGTTGTATGAAGTACAAACTTTCTCTTTGCACGTTTCATAAGCTATTCCCGTGTATAGTGGCGTGGGGTTTGGGTTCTTAATTCCGTAGTGTTAATTTAAAGGCCGATTAAATTCCAGTTTAGCCTTCGGAAATGAAATACTTTCACCCAATATTTGGCTCAAACCACATGTCTTCGGTGAAACACGCCTGCTTTGAGACTTTGCAGAACGATCGCTGGTGGCATCTTGTTTCCACGCAGTTTTGAGTCACTGAAATCCTGCACGAACGTGCGTCACTAATCCTTTCAGTCACAGATAAATGTGTATAATTTCAGGCGTTGCAACAAACGGAACTCTTGTTTGGAACTATACTAGGATTAACGCGCTGTAAACTATTGGAACCAATAAAAAAAATGTCTCTCTCATTAATTTTTTGGTAGTATTCTGTTGTAAACTGCTTTATTTCTATATATTAGATATGCATTTATATTTAGGGTTTGAGGGGCGAGTTGATAGCAAGAGCAACTCGGGTGGATTTTGAATAAATGAGGAAGGATTATAGAGGGCAAATAAATTGAGGTATAAGTACAAATTTATCAAATATTAAAAATCAGTACAACTCTGTTATTCAGGGAGCCTGTAGTTTATATCGGCAGAGCCCCGAAAAAGCTCGTAGACCAGTGGCATCGTCAGGCATGAGTCCCATGTGCGAAAATCCGGGAGCGAACGCGCCGGGAATCGAACCCGGTTCGCCTTGGTGGGAGCCGAGCGTCCTAGCCGCTCGCCACCGCCGCCCCTGCGCTAAGACCTGTCCACGCCATCACAACAAGCTGTTAAGGCGCTATTTTCTTCTGTGAACTGAGTCGTGTTGAACCCAGTCAACCACGAAAATAACCCGTAAAATTTATAAAATTCGAAACAATACTGTGGAGGTTTGGAACCTACAATAGTCTCCATTCTCGTGTGTTAATAAGGGCAGTCCTATATAATTTTTTTCCAGCTTTATAAGCAACTCTTTTACCAAAACTGGTATTTTTATTTTTCATTATATCTTACGCCATCATAACATAAACATTTACGGCGTTAGAATCAGCTCAGCAGAAATTCATCAATCTGGTGAAATATTTGTTCACAAAGTAGTAACAAACAATTATCTACTATTGTCCTTTGTTGATTTTTCTGTATTGGCTTTCATAAAATTTCACAATAAGATTAACCTGTATACAGGCTGTTCACGACTAATTGAGTACTTCTGAAATCTGCCTTTGGAAAATGTCATTGCCCCTACCTGCACATATTTTAACAGAGAAATCAATAGTAACAGTAGATTTATACATATATATTAATGCAATGATCAAAATTAAAGAATTTTGATACTTGTAAAGTTCACGTCATCAAAAATTTTTGTTAACTTTTAAGATAAAATTTAAAATCAAAATAACTAGAAGTGAATTCCAACATGCCATACCCGTGACTTCAAGAAAAACTTAAGCTGAAATCAAACATTGTAATAAATAACTTTTTTTTTATTTCAAGTAAAAATTGTATATACTTACGAACACGATGAACTTTACTTATCAAATTACTTTTAGATCAATTTAACATTGACACCATATCACGAAACGAATAATGTTCACAAGATTTAGGCAACATTTTTTGCTCTTGAACCGGCTTTAGTTGCTTGGCTCGCTGCACAATGGGGCAACGGAAAAGTAGAAGCCACTGTGTAAATACCAAACCCCAAAAATGTGAAAATTAATAATCTTGTAATCCCATTTAGTATAGGTAGGCATGATGGCTTATCGTGGGAAAAGTTGACTGTTTGCTAGGATCCAACGTACTGTACACATGCCCGACAGTTTTATTTTGTTATTGGCTGTCATGCATGCATAAAGCAACTACCCCATTTCACTGGGCCCAATGAGGATTCTGATACCATGAGGCAGAACGTTCGTGATTGGTATGCAAACAACTTAGCCCTAGTCAAAACCTTGTTCATCCAATCACAAAAGAATAAACTAGCTAGAGTGTTTTCAAAAATACGTTGGCTCAAAATTTTTTTCGCGATTTTCCATTATCTTTAAGTGAAGGTCGTATTGAATGATTATATAAATATTTATTGTTCCTCTAGGTGATGTGCGGGTCTCAGGACTCACTGCGCCGTCAGTACGTAGCGGCATGCACGGGCAGGTCGGCGTGCCTTGAAAGGCGAGAGGAACCAGGTTCGAGTCAAGGCGGGAAGAAATTACCCGCAAGGGAACCGCAGACATAATACCAACATGTGGAAGGGGGGTGGGAGGGGAGGAGTTAGGCAGGTCTTGTGATGCAGGGGAGCGTAGGATGAGAGGACGCAGGGAATAATTCACGTAGCAAAGGTTGGAGTATGAGGTAAGGGCAGGGAGAAGGTTGTGGTGTGTGTGGGGGCGCAAGGAGGAGGATGTTTTCTAATCCCGGTAATGGAGAGTGTTTGTCGGCGGTGGAGGGCGAGCAGGGAGCTTTGCCGTGTTCCTGAGAGAGCGGCCGCGGTGTGTGCCAAGTGACGTGCTCGGAAGACGCGCGTACAGGCCGAGCACACGTGTCGTCGCAGAGTACTTGACGATACATATGCGAAACACCTGCTTGTGCCGAGTAATACAGCTGAACGCGCCAGCAAAATGGCGTCACTAGCCAGAAACATGCCGGAACGCTGTTCGCCGATCACCGCGCCCGGGGAGCTTTTTTCACCAGGCGGTAGCAAAATATACACCATTCGCGTTTTCTTCACACTTTTTAAATCAGGCATGTGAAAAATCGCCCTAATATATAACGTGTTTGGTTTTCCCTAAATATGTCACATATCACAAACGTTCTTTCACTTCTGTCAACACAGCAATGTTTTTTTTTGTTCAATTCACCTTTTACTTATATTTAATTTCTAATTAATATAAATAAAAACATGGAGAAAAAATAGGTGTGTTGGTAACGCTTAGTAAGAAATTGTTCTCATGCCAAATAGTATTAGACTGAATGCGCACGAATGCGGTGCATAGTCCCTTTGGTTTAATTTTCTATACATAGTTAAGGTTAATTCTACTCAGGATAGGAACAAAACTAGTTTTCTTATAGGAGAGTTTGGCATAGGAAAAATTTCTGCCGCTAGGTGCGCAGTGATCTAAAGAGGTCACTTTTAAATAAAATTTTAATCTACTTAAATAATAAAAAATAAGTATTTTACTTAGTTACGGTGTTTTATATTTTATTTATGTTTATTGCAATTATCCTGTTATCAAACGTAGAAAAAATAGAAAAATCTGGTACACATGCGACACTACCGCATTTTCTCTATTTTTCTACGTTAAAAAAAATTGCAATAGTCATAAATCAAATCTAAAATAAGTACGTAACTAAGTAAAATCTTTCTTTTTTTATTATTCACGTAGCTTAAAATTTTAGTTAAAATTGGCCTCTTTGGAACACTGTGCACCTAGTGGTGGAAATTTTCCTTATGCCAAACTCTCCCATAAGATATCTCGTTTTGTTCCTAGCCTCAGTAGTGTAGAGCTTACCTTACCGTAACATAGTAAATTATTGATTCCATGAGGGGGAGGAATAGCTTAGCAGGGCTTCAGAAAAGTTGGAAGTAACCATGAATGGACTATATATAGATGCAAGGCCCGTTCATAGAGGCTCGCATCGGAAATCCGAGAATGGATGCCACGCCGTTTCTTCTCTGTGCAGGCTACTTAGCTACTCTGCGGTATCATGCAGCTTACTAACGGTCCTTTCCACCTCTTACTGACTAGTCTCGTGATTTCGTATCTCTCAAGCACACGGGGTTGCGCTGGAGTGAAGTGAAGAGATTTGGGTGGCGCTTAACAGCGAGGCCGGTGGGGGTGATTGAGGTGAGTGTGGAGCAGCGCCGGGATGAAAGGGCGCAGGAAACGGGAGATCCCCGAGAAACTCCGTCGACCTGCAGCATCGTCCGGCACGATTCCCACATGCGAAAATCCGGGAGTGACCCCGCCGGGAATCGAGCCCGGTTTGCCTAGGTGGGAGGCGAGTAGTCTAACCAGCACACCACCGCGGCCCCCCGGTTGTGGTAGAACATGGCCCCATGGAGCTCATTTTCCCTGGAATACGACAACAGTGGAGAACTATTTCGCAGCATTTCTTCCGAAATAAATGTATGAGTGGTTTATTACTTGTGGGTATAAGCCCATATTGTGTACTGAACTGTGAAAAAAAAATACAAAACCGGAATAAAGGAATTCTAAGCCGATAATCCAGTTCAATTGTGACTGCAAAAAAGAACTTAGGTAAGCATAAATATAAATTATTTTACAAAGCAGTCTTTAAATACAAATTAAAAGCAAGTTCTGTTGTTGCTGTCTGCTACGTGAGCAGCAGCCAGCTTCCATGCGCGTACGATGCGAACATGATCTCGGGCGTCGTGAGAGGACATGCTTTTTTTTTCAAATACAATTATTCTCCCTAGTTCCTGTNAAATATAAATTATTTTACAAAGCAGTCTTTAAATACAAATTAAAAGCAAGTTCTGTTGTTGCTGTCTGCTACGTGAGTAGCACCCAGCTTCCATGCGCGTACGATGCGAACATGACCTCGGGCGTCGTGAGAGGACATGCTTTTTTTTTCAAATACAATTATTCTCCCTAGTTCCTGCAATAACGACAAAACGGTTAGTAATTATAAAGAAAACATGTTTGTTTTGATAAAAAGGGCCAAGTAATCTATACAGACTAAATTCGTGTCTACACAAAAAAGGTTGACAAGCTGTATACACAACAAATATATTTTGTAGCTGCTGCCATACATGCAGTGTGTGACTGCATAGACTAGCGCTCAAAGTATTATTACAACCGCCTTTCCGAATGTCGTAGGTGCTCAGAACGTTACGCAGACGGCGGTAACTAATGAAATGGCGACGAAAATACACATTCTGTAAAACTTTTTTTTTTCTCTTTCTTCCCAACTTTTANAGCGGTAACTAATGAAATGGCGACGAAAATACACATTCTGTAAAACTTTTTTTTTTCTCTTTCTTCCCAACTTTTAGAGATATGCCGTGCATGCTGGCAGATGAAAGTTTTCGTTCATATCTTTTTTTTTTTTTTACAGATTTTTATCTACAACAAAATTAATACGTTAGGCTGCAGCTCAAAAAATTTACATCGTGTCAGAATACCACGAAGAATGTTTTCTTGTTGTGTTTGTTATGTGGACCAATTAAAAATTCTTTGATAAAACTAAAATTCAAAATGGTTAAAACTTAAATCCTTATCGCACATGAAACAATTGTCAGAATTTTATGAAACGGTAACATGATACTCTTGTGAATTCAATATACACTTGATTTTAAAGCACCCCCCNTTCCATCGTGTCGGTATGTATGATCTCAACCCCCCGCCCACAAAAAAAAAATCCTTCACCGAAAATTACATTTTGTGGGCTACAATGTGGCCATCGACGTATATTTTGTGAAATATTTTTTTTTTCATATACAGCTGCCTTCTCAATAAAACCACACAGTTATAAACTCATACTTGATTTCATAAACCTTATGTTCGATAGTTTCACCTTTACAAAATCAATATTTTCTTTTGAATTTCTAATCCCATAACTGGTTACATTTTTCAAATTTACTACTATTTCAAGTTATTCTTCTACAAAAAANCTTTTGAATTTCTAATCCCATAACTGGTTACATTTTTCAAATTTACTACTATTTCAAGTTATTCTTCTACAAAAAAGTTACCACGCGAGACATTTTAGTCCGTACCGCGTTACAATATATCCTGTTATTAACAAAAAACTTGCAGGGTAGTCATAGAGATAACGGCCGTTTTCATTATAAAAATTGCATGGTCCATGTTTTTGGAACAGTACGCATATATCAGCACTGATGAGAGCAAGTTTTATACTCTGCCACCAAATTCAAAACTCTTTTACACATCGAATGTAGGNTATATATCAGCACTGATGAGAGCAAGTTTTATACTCTGCCACCAAATTCAAAACTCTTTTACACATCGAATGTAGGGGAACTGAAAATGATCAGAAATATTGCCACACATTTAAAATCATCTAACCACGCCACAGCTGTTTTAAAATTTTAATTACTTGCACTTTACAACCTACCACTCTTTCAAAAATGGTTCGTTAATTTGGCTTGTATCCTTCTTTTCTCGATAAAATCGCCTCACTTTGTCACACAGGCAATGGAAGATTATATTTTGTCTCAATACAAATGAAGGACAAAACTTATATATCTAACGTCATTTCGAAACATACAAAATCCGAACCTTTATATTGAACACCAAATTTGGTGTGTCTATACGGTAAATCTGAACATATAATGTTTTCTTGTATTTTAAAAGCGAAATCCATATGCCATTTTTTTTTATGCGTGGTCATGATTTTCTGAGTTTTTCGAGTCTAAGTTACATATAGGTGTTAATTGTTGTCTCATACAAAGCTGGATTTTTGTGCTTAAGCGATTTAAATAAACTGCTTCGTGATGCTCTGTTTGCAAGCGACGAGCATTACTAATTATTATAATTAATACAAATGCGTTTAAACTGTTTTTCTTCCAAAGTAGTAAGAGTGTGCAGGATAAAGTTCGTTATTTGATATGCAATCGAAATAAGTGAAATTTACATGCAAACAAAAATTCGAGCATTATTTTTAACAACAGTAATATGAGCTATAGAAAAACATGTTCTTTTTTTCCTTGTAACTTTGAAAATTACTCTTCGATCTTTTCTCAATACACCTAACAGCAGTGATCAAAAAATAATTAATTTGCTGGCAGTTATGTAATTTTATGGATTTGTATATGGTATTCTGTGAGTGTTAAACAAACGTATATTTTATAGTTATTAACTGTATACTACTATGACGTGGGCTTGTCTAGGCCCCACAGTTGTGCGCNAAACAAACGTATATTTTATAGTTATTAACTGTATACTACTATGACGTGGGCTTGTCTAGGCCCCACAGTTGTGCGCAAAAGACACTAAATAGCGTTAGGCCCCACGTCCGGGCGCCAAATTAACTTGACGCTACGCCACTGTGGAAGACAGGGTGTCGTGTAGGGTCGTAGTTAATTCCTCCCGGCATGGACTATAAGATGCCTAGAAGGTTAAGGGGTTTTCAATAAGGTAGTCTTTTACTGTTTCATTTTGAAGGACCAATATATTGTCTCGAATTTAACGCAAATAACATACAGCAGCACTTCCGAGGTGTGGTACCTAATTTGACTACTCGTATTAACTGTTTACGACTTCGTGNAAACAAACGTATATTTTATAGTTATTAACTGTATACTACTATGACGTGGGCTTGTCTAGGCCCCACAGTTGTGCGCCAAATACACTAAATAGCGTTAGGCCCCACGTCCGTGCGCCAAATTAACTTGACGCTACGCCACTGTGGAAGACAGGGTGTCGTGTAGGGTCGTAGTTAATTCCTCCCGGCATGGACTATAAGATGCCTAGAAGGTTAAGGGGTTTTCAATAATGTAGTCTTTTACTGTTTCATTTTGAAGGACCAATATATTGTCTCGAATTTAACGCAAATAACATACAACAGCACTTCCGAGGTGTGGTACCTAATTTGACTACTCGTATTAACTGTTTACGACTTCGTGGTGTAGGGGGGGCTTCTCTGGACGGCGTACTGTATACTTATATCTGCTGTGGGTGCTGGTAAGCTGTCATCTGGGGATGAGCTCCGGCGAAGTGGTAGGCCTTGGACAAAGGCCTGCATCTGGTGTCGTCTCACTGGATGGCTGTGGGGCTCGTGCTCCCGTCTTCTCGCGATTTTATACAAAGTGTTCCCTTTCAACAATGAGCCGTAGGGTTTTCTGTATCCTTCATGATATGATTTTAGTTATTTGTTGGCGTCCGTGCAGAGGCATGAAATGGTGTCGTGTGCGCGCTTGTGGGACTCATTGCCATTACCACTTAAGGCTCCCGTCTACTTTGAGGCCGAGAAACGATAAGAACAACATTGCCACGCACTTGATGTACGTCGTCGCCACTAAGCGCAAGGCTGTTAAGAGGCGCGAAATGTTCTCGTCTTGCTGCGAGTACCTGTGGGCCTTTACGCGGTAACTCATCATTTTACTAGTGGAATGTCTATGGCAGAGAATTGAGAATTTTTGGATATATCTGATGCGGTATATTTCAGGATACAGCGCACTGAAAAAGCAGTTATTAGCTGTGTTGCAAGTGCTCTGAAGTGGTGTTTCTAATGCTCGTGACGTATTGACAGCACTCAGCAGGCCTCGTCTGAAGTGCGTGTTCTTTTCGTAGATCAGCAAATTGGACACGCGTTTAATAGTTTCGACGAAAACCGTTTTCAAATACTCTGCAATGCAGTTCAAGCACTGTGGCGTGAGGATGGAGAATAAACGATCAGATGCAGACTTGCATGANTTCAAATACTCTGCAATGCAGTTCAAGCACTGTGGCGTGAGGATGGAGAATAAACGATCAGATGCAGACTTGCATGATCAGAAATTCAAATGTCTTACTTTCTGCGTATCAACTAATCGTTGACGTAATTCTAGTTAGATTATTTTGTCGGCCCATTCATTTGTTTCAAATAAAGGTAATTTCGTTGGGTGTGTCGTTCCAACTNGATCAGAAATTCAAATGTCTTACTTTCTGCGTATCAACTAATCGTTGACGTAATTCTAGTTAGATTATTTTGTCGGCGCATTCATTTGTTTCAAATAAAGGTAATTTCGTTGGGTGTGTCGTTCCAACTTGACATCGGAGGTGTAAGCGCATTTGTAGGCCTTTGTTTTCCTTAGGTAGCGGATGAAGTGTTGGTGGGGCATAGAAAGGCCACTGCCAAGGATAGTGGCGTTGCATGTTTTGTATCGACAGGGGAGCAAATGAGCAGCGCTGCGTGTTCTATATTTGTGGCGCAGTGTGCGGCCCTGTCACCAAGTTTTGATCAACCAACACTTCCCGCAGAGATGTCACTGAATCATGTGCGTGTAAATGCGTTTTTAATCCTGCGTAGATGACTACTTATTGGCTGCATGGTTGTCCAGATCAGTCAGTTCATTTAGGCGGTAAGTATTTAAATATTGTTTAACATCAAGAATTTTGTTTGTGTTGTAAAAACACCTTTAGTTATGTCAATGGAATATTTTTTCGAACATAGTAATTTACGGATTATGACACTTTAACTTTAAGTGTATCTATGTCTAGAAACCCGGTAAACTAAAATTATATACAAATTATCAAATAAATTTCGGAAGAACTGTGTCATTAAAACAATTTGAACCGACGTACCTGAATTTCTTGCGATACAAAAAATGCTTTCTCATTAAATTTCACTACCCGGTTAAGATAATAATATATTAATTTTTGCTGGCTGCTTGTTTGTGAAATTGACGAACTGTCACCGATTTTGATAACCACATCAACTTAACACCTGCGATAAGTGTGTGTGAAAAGATAATAAACATAAATATAATGTCATCCATTTAAGCAAATCTGAAATTGATGCACACTTATACCATATAGTGTGAACACGTACCTTATTATTTGCAGATCATGGCATTAGTGTTAAAATGGAAATAAAGCACGCTAGATCAAGTTTTTAATATGGCTTTCCATTTTATTGAATCGCTGCATGATCTTATGTAGCAAAATAATTTTCTTTTTCGAAAATAAATAGGCAATTGCATGAAATACTGGGATTTCTGTAAGTTTTGTGCGACAGAGAAGGTGGTGAATTCCAGCAAGGTTTTTACACACAGGTTTATTAAAGACACATTCGCTTTACACGGTAGGCTAATTGGGAGCGGCTTACATGTGAACTAACCTAAAAAATCATTATAAACAGCATATATCGGATGTTCACGAACAAATGATAATAAACAGCATAGCAGATTAACTTTAGACGTTAGACTATTGGTTCCTTGATGAAATATGCTCCATTTGTACTTATCTATCCCACTATGGTGTATATTATAATTTGTTCGTAAACATCCGGTACATCGATAACTTGCTCGTATTAAAACCCAAAACTTCGTAGTTTTTACCCCAAGCCGCATGCAGTGAGGCATATTTACGTTGTTTATGATATTTTTTCATGTACGAGTGTTTCATGATTTTATTTTCAGTTGCGCTCGTAAAAGATTTCAATATACAATTGTGGATTTCCTAATTTTATACTTTAGACGTGATTTGGAGTATAAGCGTTTATCTAAAAAAATTGGATAACAAATTTGGGGATGAATTTTTAAAACCCTTATAAGACCGGCAATACCATATGGCGACATTGTATTTATTACAGTGCATTTATTTGAAATATGCTCGTAGTTGCTACGCGGCAATCTTAATATATTCTACAGAACGTTCACAGATGTTGGTAACAAGTTTTATTAGCAGCACTGGCTCTTAGCTTTTCTTTGTGGCTGTTTTCACTATTGTTATTATAGAATGTCATCTGAAACCCTGTGGTGAGTAGCGCCAAGTAAATTATGACATTTTAAGGTATAAAAAATGTTTGATATCACACTTATGGTAGTTTATTATGATAAATAAATTATTTTGTATATAAGTTATACAATTTTGATTTTCTTTCTTTAATGACGTGGTTCGGGGAGGGTTAAAGTCAGCAGAAAATGAATTGCTTTTTAAGGAAATTATATAAAATATTAAATTATGGTTACTGGAATTAAATTCAAATTTCTATTAATTAACTATGTGGTGTTAGTTTGATACAAAAGAAATTTACTTCGAAGATTTTTTATATATATATATATTTTCACTAAAACCTTGGCCCTTGCGATTGCGTATGGTCCATCCATTAAGAGATATCGCTAGAGAGATATTTTTAAGGTAGGAGTTTGTGGAAAGGATGAGCAAGGAAGAGTTACTGGAGCACGTAAACATATTTTCACGTTCCGGACCAGCATCTCGGCGACTGGCTCGGTGGAGATACCATCGCGAAATGAGTTGACCTCCGGAATTATCGGGGGGAAAAAAACTGCACGTGTAATCCTGCTTTTATGGGAGCTGGAAACACCATAGGCACGGATAAGAATTTTTTTTTCGCAAAAAACTTTGCACGCAGGTTTAGGTAGCCAATGTACACACCTGCAGCTTGGCTTTCGTGGCTGGCTGATGTCCAAGGAGGCATTTTGTTATCTTCTTGGGCCACAATCAGCTGTTTCACTCTAACACGAAAAGTTCGTGCCTTTTTGAGAACGCATAAGACGTGCCACTCAGTCATCCAGTTAAAAAAAAAAAAAATCGGAGCTACAGAGTTTTCAATACCTACTTACTAAAGCAATTTTTTTCCGCTAAAAATCCGTATCTTAATCGTAAGAACTCTTATCTATTTTTTTTTTCATTCCATAATTGCAAGTTAACAATTTTAATATGTAATTTTATCAGACACGAATATATTATATATGGATACTTCGTTAGGCAGCTGTAACATATTTCCTTTTAAAGAAATNATACCTACTTACTAAAGCAATTTTTTTCCGCTAAAAATCCGTATCTTAATCGTAAGAACTCTTATCTATTTTTTTTTCATTCCATAATTGCAAGTTAACAATTTTAATATGTAATTTTATCAGACACGAATATATTATATATGGATACTTCGTTAGGCAGCTGTAACATATTTCCTTTTAAAGAAATGAACTTCTTTTGAAAGGTATTGAAAATATTCCTGATTGATCACACGGACAGTGAGAACTTGACAGAAATACGTAGGTAGAGAATGGAGATTATATGAAGTTATCAATTATTAAAATAAAAATAATTTGTCACCAATAAAACTCAGTTTAAAACTGAAGTAGTTACATATCCAAGCAACAGTCAAATCTCAAATACTAATATTAATAACTTTTACATTTTTATTTCAACTGCTTTTGTATTTGTCTGCTATAAATCTATAACTGCGTTATTTTAGGCACCGGGTAATTTTAAGCCGGGTTCGGTTGAGAAATAAAGTTATTTAAATAAATACAAACAATATTGCATCCTAAACGTTTGTCACCATTAAACTGACTGTTTGTGGCGATTTTAACGATTTCGCCTTCTCTTACACTTGACAATGCACATAAACAATCCCTATGTATAAAATTATGTCTGGACTGACTGAATCACTAACTCATCAATGCACAGCCCAAACCGCTGGACGCAAAAGCATGAAAATTAATGGATGGCTCACCCTTTGGGTGCAGACACCTGCTAAGAAAGGATTGTTAGAAATTCGTCTTTTAAGCAGGTGGAAAATGATTAAAATGTGTTTTCTAGGACTGCTCGATAGGATAGCTCATTAACCCGGTGAGATATCGTTATGATTTTAGCTTCAACAGGTTGTCTATACAAATGCCTAAAAACCAATTTCAGGATTTTTTTTTAATCCGGCCTCTAAGCAAGTGGAAAAGGGTAAAATGTGTTTTCGAGGACTCCTCAATAGCTTATTAACCAGATAAGATATATTATGTTCTTTGCTTTATCAGGCTACCTATATAATTGCCAAACAAAGAAATTTCAGAGTTTTAAGTAGTTAAATCTCTAAGAGAATCAAAAGTGGTAAAATGTGTTTTCTAGAGCTTCTCAATAGCTCATTAACCTGATGAAAATGTGTAGTACAGCCGCGCAAAGCCGTGGACAGAAAGCTAGTGTAACATAAATGTATTATTTGGTTAATTCACATTACTCTTAGTTTATCATCAAACTCTAAAAAAAAAGACGTGATTCCAGAATATTGTAAGTTATGGTGAAGCTTAAACACAAAAAGGCGGCCGGGTTAGATCTATTGGTCGAGCATGAATGCTCAAATAAAAACAAATAAGATTTTAAGAACCAGCCCACAGTTCATTTGGATATACAGAATGAAATAAAAAACATTATTTGTATCAAGTAAATCTAATTGTGATGTTTTAAATCAGAATATCCCTGTGATAGGTGTATGAAGCGCAGATGAATTTCAGCGAGAAAAAAATTTACAAAAATGTGGCGTGGCACAATAATTCCACTCCTTCAGCTTCTTTGCTTGCAGCAAATTAATTATTAAACTCCGTTTGAATATACATATAAATAAAAATTCATATTATTTTTAACATTATTCCACGAGCGAGCAAGAGACGCTGTAAATTACTGGGAGAATAATTTAGACGTGTGAGTGTGTATGATGGGGCCTGAAATCTGTCAGCAAGATATCTAGTGCTCCCAAATGAAAGTGACTTATTTATTAAGTGAAATGAATGAAACATACACCCATATTTGAAATTGAGCCAGTTAGAAATTTTATATAAGTAATGCGATCCCAAGATTTTAAATTGTTTGTATAACACACACGCTTTTTTTGCAGGCACTGTAGTTTTGCAGACACGTCACAAGTCATGTCGCTACAAACAACTTCACAATAATCTTGACTACGGAAAATAAGTTGTAACTATGGGTAGGAAGTATTTCACACACTTCGATGTGTGCAGTGAAGTCGACATTTCCGAAAATGTAATGATATGTTTTTACCATGTAAAAAGTTCGTAGATCTGCACGCCGGAATTTGTAATTGACTGAGTGAGCTACAGATTTAGATGTATTTATAGACCCTCTACTATTTCAGGGCTGATCAGAAGTGGATCGATGACGCTTTTCACTTTTCTCTAACCAGTTTCTGTGTACATAGTTTTATGCGCATTGATGTGAAACCTCATTATTCTTGGACCAGTAAACTACATTCTGTAAGTCACTGTTTATTTATAAGGCAGCTATTTAATTTATTTGGTGCTTCAGTTACGTATATCCAGAAATCGTCCGCGTGTATGTGGCACGAGAACATTCCCTCAATACGATTCTCTGGTAGGTACTAGGTAGGTAGGCAGAGCTCGACGCCAGAGAATGAGGAGCTGGGAAGGAATCGGCCATGACCTGCAGGAAGGAGCAGCTACGTCACGCAAACATGTTTGTAAGCAGAATACAAACGGCGCAACCATCACATCGAACCATCGTTCTGTTGGATAAAGTATGACGTGTAGCCCACACGAACAAAATGTGATGGAGGAGGAAACGAGAGTACGATGGATAAAAAAAAATCCGCATTTATTCATATTTCACCTTAGATAACGAAAATCAAGACAAATACATTAATCACACAGATCACCGAATTGTCATAAAATACTGTTACAATAAGTATTAGCAACTCCTGAGGCAGCCCTACTAATTATTTATCAACTTTTCAACATCGTATCATTCAGTGTTATCACACACATAATCTACATGCAAATGGAACGGTGGATAAGAAGCCAAACTAGTCCTCCAAACGAATGAAGGAATCTGTGGATTATCACAAAGAAGCACCAGTCTCAGAATATCGCAACCGCCCATTCACAAAGGTAGACACTTTTTTTTTTTTCACTCATGTCAATTTTACGAATTTATTCCGTTCAAAATACGTAGAGTTGGCTTAGTTTTATTATGATTACTCACGATCGCCAGATGTTGCGTACACAAATAATAGTTACCGAAAAGCATTTTAAACCAAACTTGCCCATTTCAGTCGTTGAAATTTATTCAGTGAGATCAAAACTGTACTTCTTATACTTATAGTCTTTTTTATGACATAAACAATTCCGGTAAAAATGTAATACTGTATTTATAGCACTCCTAATAACTGCCGCACAATTACGAACCTTTTCAAGCGGGTGTAAGCCCAAGGTGTAACAACCGGTGTCAACGGAGTGAGACTCATTCTCAATTCTCTTCCGCGGATAAATAACGAATAATTTTAACTTTGCAAAAATTGTATTGCTGTCATTTTCTACGACGTTTCCTATCCATTTACGAAAAGTTCACGAGACTTGGTGGGAGGAAAGGAAATTAAGGGTAGGGGAAGGTATGATCAATTTCACGAAATCCAACGCTACCTATGGAACACTTCAGTATAGGCATTCCAAATATGAGACCGGACGGAACTCTGCGGAACTGCTATGGGTTTTCCGGATAAATCTAATATCTCGCGACTGCCTCCTCTAACGGCAAATACTTCAGCGAGGCACCCCGTAGCAGAAAATCCTCAATAACCGGGACCCAATATTTCCGACACTTCGATGGTCACTTAATGAAAAATGTCAACTTCAAAAGCTGGAAAGTTACCGGCGAACTAAAGCCCGATTTATATGGTGCACTGACTATGTATTTAAGTCCATCCTAGTTGATTAATAGGGATACCTATTTATCGTAGCAAACATCTGTTTGCAGAGTTAAATATCAATATACTAAGTATGTACTACACCTACTTTTCAGTCAATGTCTGTTTGTGTGACTATTATACTCATTATTGCTTTCAGCTAAATTTCTGGAAGACCATTATCGATGTTTTACACACTGACTGACTCTAAACTGCGATACACTTCCATTTATGTTGGGAGCTGAGCCCTAACCTCCTATTTTTATATAGATCTAGTGTTTTTTACATTGTTGGAAACCATGCTGTACGTTATTTAATTTGGCCACTCAGAACAAACTTACTTCGGTAATTAATAGTTTTGATAATAAGCATGTTGTATATAAATTCAACTGACAAACTTCGGCTGCAGTTTAATAACGAAAAAGGAAGGTGAAAACATATACGAAATTTATGGTCTAAAGTGAATGCTAAAGGTGGTCCACATCTTTGAAGTTGGACCCCGAAGACTAGTTTACTATAGGTAGTTCACGATAAAGTGAGAACTCTTGAAATAAACCTATGAAAAAAACCACTGCATGTATTTTAACGTAAGCAATGATTGCAATACTCACAGTCAAGTTGGCAGTCAACTTCGAGAAGTAGTTCCATTTTTTTAACTTCTTAATATTCGTTAAGATAAACATTTTTATCACCTGCAATTCAGATTCTTTTTGTCGTATGCAAATAAGAATAACATTTGGCGTTATTGTTACACATATATGATTTAACTCGTTCACATCATCACCTGGCTGGCGCAACGCTCAAGTTAGCTGGTTCGTAGTTTGTTCTTCTTTTGTGTTTCCGGTACGCGCTCGTGTGTCTATAAAATAATATTTCGCGACCAACGTGATTTTCAGTGTCAGTTTGTAACTTCTGAAATAAACAATTCATTATCTTAATAAATAAAACACTTTTATACATGTTCAGAGCGAAGTGGCCTTACCTGTTATTGCTTTATGCTGTATCTCCGCGTAGTTTCTTGTCCAAGAAATTCTTGGAAATTCGTACAATATGTTGACCTGGAAAATGTGAAACTTCATGCAGTTTAAGTCGGTATAAATTTTGTATCTCGAATAAACTTGAAGAAACTTCGGAAGGGTGCTTTGTTATACTCGCGATTTGTGTTGAAATTGTGAAAGCTTAAATAAATGTGCGTGTGCTATTTAGTATTTACGCGATCCCCAGTTTCCGAGTTAATACCTCGGCACGTATGTCACTCGTTTTGAAACAATAACGCCATGAAAATGTTTTATGCTCCACGTGAAAAATTCCTTGAGTGCTAGGTATACGTGAAAACAGTATATTACAACGTTTGTCCGAACGGTTTAATTTTTATGAGCCGATATATCAAAGAGTAAGTACGGGTTTTCACTATCTATCTTCAAAGAAAGTATTTTGGGGCAATATTATATTCTGCATTAAATGTGTGGATGTAGTTTCATGAAATACATTGTCATCAGCTAGGTATCTTATTTTTACTAATATGGTGAAATCACGTTCAAATCAGCGCAGGCATTTAAATTTTATAAGCGGAAAATTATTTTTACGAATTTTTACGAAAATTGCATTTAGTGACAAATATTTCTGTGGAAGTATAATGTAAAAATTTGGATTAATTCTGTTTAGCTATTTAGTTTCACGGCATCATGCCAATTGTTTTCGTAGCAACGCCCGCCATTTTCTTTCGCGTAGTTTTGTATTTAAATATTGCTTCGAGAGGTATTTATCAATTATAATTCTACTCGTGAATGTTGTCAAACATAACTCTTACGTCGTTTAACGATTGTTTAAGGCACGTCGTTTTCTTTGTGAAGGAATAAATACACTGTATTATCTAAAAGTGTGCCTTTCTTGCGAGTGTGACACGTACGTAGGCTGTAACGGGCGAGCGTTTCAGCTCTTCAGCCTTTTTAACACTTTGGGCGCTACTGGCGTGATATTACGTCGCCTTAATTTAACTCAGTTGTAAGGAGTTTGCCGCAATATTGTGACTTCCGTATTGTTCGAAGACACGGGCGAAGAAATATTGCTTCACCGACAGTTTTCATGGGGTTCTCTTCGACGTAATATTACGCCAGCGACACTCAGTTGTTCTCATATGAAGAGAATGGGTTGTACATTGATCTAGGTAGGAAAGTTAACATTTGGTTTGGCCAGTTCCAAGTCGGCATTGTATTGGTAGAGAGCCGGCCAGTAATAAACGCTGTACAGTGTAGTAAGCGCGTTTATGTGGGAGCCAATAGAACGATTGTTAACAGGAATACAGAGAGCTACAGAACTGATTGTCACGCAACCGTGAGTATGTGTAACTCACTTCTAGCTTGTCTTAACTCTCAGAAAACGCGTACGGCACTCAGTGTGTTAAAGGCGAACATTCGAAATGCCTCGGCGTTGTTTTTATAACGGGAAGGAGAATAATAATTAACTCTTCTGCTATTCTGTTGACAACCTTAACCAAACATATTTCCTTATGATATCGGAAGTATCGATCACAGTTAAAGGCGTTAATTTTTTTTATCTAAACCAAAAATAATCGTGAACAACAGTCAATATTTACTGAAATTAACATGTGCGAGTTTATAGTGCTGATTATAATATGTATTACTTTTCGTTGTTTATTTAACGAGCATGCATTAGATATATGAGCCAGCTGATGTAAACACCAGCTGAAAGTTGCACGACAGAGTTTATTTTTGTAGGTACGCGGAAAGATACGCAACCAACGAGCTGAAAGTAGAAACTTAGCAGGGATTTCAAAAGTGCTCACTTTATTGTGAATAGCCTTTAAAAATAGTGAAGTGGCTTTTTAACCCTTTCAGTCACAGTGTCATCTATATGGGACGTTGCATATTAGGTGGCTTTAATGGTATGCACTGTACACAGTAGAACAAACCGTCCAATGGAAAAAGTTCCCTATGTGTTGGTAACATCATTCGCTCTTGAAACTATATTCTGTAATCGTACAAACCGCTGCTGCCAGTATGAGAAAACACGGAAAAAATTTTATTCGTGCCGATGTATGACAAGACGTCGTATCTATATCAGTACAGTTCCGAACAAAAATTTTGTTTTTTTGCAACGCCTAAAATTATATATTTATGTGTGACTGAAAGGGTTAAGGTAGAACACCGAGTGCCTCAATAAAGTGTAACGTTAATTGTAACATATGTATTAATAATCCATCTTTTATATCGCAAGTTTGCTGCTGTGTCGCGGAGTAAGTCGAAATAAGGGCAGTAACCGTAAATATTTCTTTAAAATAGTTTGATAACAGTGACAGTTGTCGTGGTGTTTGCCGATCTTTGTTACGTTACACATTATCCAGACACGCAGTGTCGTATATCAAATATTTTCTCCAATATTTGTAATAAACTAGTGCTTCGTGTCCAATTCCAAAGATGTGTAACGTTCAAATAATTCACTTTAGAACAGGTTATATGTAGGGCCAGTGACTTTTCGCGTAAAAATCGGAGCACACAATAGACTTCGTTACTATACACGCACCTCAGCTGTTGTTATGCCTCCATTGGCTGCTGGTGCCATGTCCGTCTTTGACCAAGCCACTCAAGACTAAGTAAATCTGACACTGAACCTTCGTGATTCGTGCGCAAACGGTTAACACGGGCCAGAACATTTTTTAGCCAATCGAAGACTGCATCTTGTCTCGAAATCTTTTCGCGAAATATCACTGCCCCTAGTTATATGTAATATTTCAACTTCTTTTTTCGTGATTGATCTGCAGCTGAAGTTTGTTAGTCCAAATTTATGTACAGCCCGTATAAAGACACATTTATTTGTGTGAAAAATAAATGTTTCATATGATTTAAGTGAAAATTTGAGATTCTTTGCAATTTTAATTCTTTCAGAACTGCAATTTTTATAAATTCCTCTTGTTCATTACTTCATGGTGGTTGGCTCTTAACAATAGAATAGGTAATTATTCAGAAGCGAAATAGCGTGGCGAGTTCCTTTCATTCTAAGCGAACTAAGGCCGTGTTCCAATTCGTTTCTAGTTTCGTTTTTCGTAGTTTGTATTTAGCATTTTGTAAAGTTTAGTCGGAACACCACGACACTCAACTGTCTACCATGCCATGCTGCTATTATTTTGGTGTTATCGTTACCGAAAGTCGTTAGAATACCGTTAAATTTAAAATTAACAAAATGAAACAAATGTGATGTGAAATTGTTATGTGACAAAAATTATTTCATGAGGAAATACTTATTTCAAGAATATTTCAGCAACGTGTATGTGAAATAGTTATTGAGCGTAAAATACACCTTGGTTTAGTTCAATAACCTCGTCTATATGTGTATTTGAACGTTTCGTACCGGCAAAACTAATGTGGCGGCGATTTGGTAATTTGTATTTTGAAATTTGTCAGCTTAGAAGCTGACAAACCGCAAAACACAAATTACGAAAATACGTCATAGATTTTACATACAAAACGGGTCACGTGACAATTTTGTCAACATAAAGTGCCAATTGGAACACGACCTCAGTCGTTCATTGGCCACGCGGATCTGTGGAAACGGCGTTGGGTTAATTGGCTATTGCACATTACGAACTATTCGCTATTCGTCGGGCCGCTGGCAGGCATTTAGTCTCCAGAAGCTGATAGTGAACGGCGTTCGCCATTTTGCTGGCCAATGAGGCCATTTTGCTGGCGTGTGTTGTTGGAGTTCGCAATGTACGCCAAAATTTCACCTCTGTATCCGTAAGTGTTCTGTGTCTTAACCTTAGACAGGGGAAGGAGTAAGGGCGCACGCCTGCTACACATTAACCAATTTCTAAATCCCACTTTTGAACAGATATTTGTGCCAGTATAACTGTCTACACCACATGGCTTCGATTCGTGGTTAGCATATATAGAGGTTGTTCCGAAAAAAAATATGGATAGTACGTAATGTGGCCGATTCAGCATGTGGGAATCGTGCCGAACGATACCGCTGGTGGGTGGGTTTTCTCGGGGATCTCCTGTTTCCTCGCCCTTTCATTTCAGCGCCGCTCCATGCTCACCTCACTTCACCCTCATCGGCTCTCAAGACCTCGATTTCTCTCTAAAGCATGTTTTTGTGATAGTGAAAATGGCTCGAACGGGTGTTTTCACGGTCATTTTTAGGTATAAAAATTCCGGTACAAAATATTAAAAAATGAATATGGACGTACATAAAACCTTTATTTTTATTATTACGTTATAAAATGGTAGGGTCTCCACTGAAAGTCTTATAGAGGCGAGTTGCCGACGGCAAGACTGCACGCCAGCTCAGTGCTTTGCGCGTAGAGGCGATGAGAGAGTTGATGCGCATGTCTCGGTCGCCCATAGCGCTCCCACGTTTCTAGGTCTCAGACGTGCAAAATTCCTTCAACCAGGCGGCCACCTTAAACAAATTTAACTTTATTTGACGGCCGGTGGGTTTTCTCGGGGAAGAACTACACTGTCACACTCCACCCATTTCTCTCTCTCTCTCTCTCTCTCTCTCTCTCTCTCTCTCTCTCTCTCTCTCTCTGAGACACACTGGGGCGAGGAAACTTCACGCCAGTTGACGCAGGTTGTGCGCGCATGCTCCGTGTAGAGCGTAGAGCGGAAGTCGCGCCCTCCCAGCGCGCGGTGGAGAGACGGCGGCCATCAATCAGCGACGACGTATCCCGTCTGCACGCCGCTACTGCTGTTGCTGCTGCTAAAATTAATGGAATGGCTAACAAGTATAATAGAATAGAGTAGTATAAAAAAAACCTTCTGCCCTCTAGCTGTGCGATATCCAGTTCTCAATATCGTTTCGAAACATTTTGACGATATCGGTATCGGTGCGATAAATCACTCTCACGGACGTATTTTGCCTCGTAAAGATAGTTAAGCGGTAAATGTATTTTAATAAAGACAGGAAAAAGTTACAGAATAGGGCCCCTGACTACAACTTTTTCTCTACCTCCTAAGCAATGTATTGGCGCACGATTGTTGCGTCTGAGATCATATATTCGCCATAGACTAAAGATGAGGTAGGCCGATTATCCTCTTTTGCACATGTACCCTACATTGACCTACCCCACACCAATACAACTGTCGAAGACAACAGTGATGAACGTGTTTATATTTAGGTTTATATTTGTCTGAATTAGTTGTAAACCCAGCTTAACTCTTATACGTTCACTATATGTTCAGGTACAGAATGCAGAAGTGAAACTAGCGCGTGTATCGCGAATTTCAACCGCACTTGCCAACAACATGGCCTTACTAGCTATAGTCTATTCGCGGTTTCTTCAGAATTTTTTAATCAAACCTTTTAAAATTCACCTCATGTATAACGCGCTTGTTTGTTTACTGTATATGTCATGTATCACAAGAGTTTTATACTTGTGTTAACGTAGTAGTGCCTTATGTTTAATTAAATTTAAATTTTCCTTTTATTTTATTCTGTAAATTGTAGTATTTCGTATATAATTACTATGAATTTAAATGGAGAGAAAATGTATGTGTTTGTAATGCCTAGTAAGAAATACTTCTTATGCAAAATATTATTACACTATGTGCGCACGGGTGCGATGCGTTGTCCAATCCGTGTAGTTTTCTAGACTTGGTTAAGATTTATTTGCATGAGACGGAGGAATATCCTGGAAGTAGAACTTAAGCAGGGCTTCAGAAAAAGTTAGACGTAATCGTTAAAGGATTATAGCAACAACCAATATCTAGATGCGAACTTGCTTTACGTTAATCCAACCAGGAGGCAAACATTCCGGAACAAGGGCGGTTGCCATAAATCCTTGCAACCAGTAGGCAACCGAGTACGCTTACATAAAAGGAATCGCAGCGATATTTCGCTTCTGTCTCCTTACCTAGTCTATAGTCCGATGGCCCCCTTATCTCCTTTACCGCTGCTCAAACACTATTGTGGTGGCGGCGTGAACTGAAGTGTGTACGGTTGATAGCAAACACAACTTGCAACGGATATCACCTGCTACCAGCGCCATGCGCAACGTCAAACTTCACCAAATATTTAGCTGTACGTCAATTTCTCCAAACACTAATTATTTTCGAAGCACTAAATGTTAACAGTTCTCATAATATTCTCTTAAAAATTCTCGCTTAACATGCGCATGACTTAGTCGCAGTTAAATTTTTCCACCCAGCTATGCTTTGTTTATTCTCCCATATAAATATTTGGTTAATGCCATGTCGCCCCGAACTGTTACAGCTCCATGAGCGTGGCCATGGTATGTGAAGGAATGGAAGTGTTAATTAAATAAAGCAACTTAATTTATTTTCATAACGTAATTGCAACAGTAGAAACCATTCAATTACGCCTTTAACAGTGTATTATTTTTTACTATTGTCTATTATGGTCCTAGGCGAAAATACGATAATGATTTCTTTTTCAATAAACCATTGTTGAATATCCTGATTCATTATTAAATTAAATAAATAATCCGCACTATGCACTACAAAACTCTACACCAGTCACAGTGCACCAATTGGACCAGTCTCTCGCGAACTCTTCCCCATATTATAGATGGAACACAGATACCGTATAGCACTCCACTCGTCTACTGTTAGCGCCTCTATCACTCACTTCAGTGACCTCGGGTACACGGGAGACCCCCGAGAAAACCCGCCTGCCGGCATCGTCTGGTGCGATTCCCACGTANAGGAATCGAACCCGATTCGCCTTGGTGGGATATTTGGCTAGAGTAAGCGCCCTCTGTTTCTCCGATCACGACGTATGTAATGTGTGATGATGTAACATAACATATTTGGCGATTGTTACTATCAGTAACCAAAGAAATTAGACTTTAAAATGGAAAAATCTGACAGAACTAGAATGTTAAAAATGCCCTTATTTTCACGGCAATTTTTACAGAAATTCACAGTAAATTTTCGGAAACACGCTCCGTAGCGGCATAACACGAAACGGAACTCCATACATGTAAAACACGGAACCTCTCCTTACTTCTCGACAGCTTACAGGAACGAACAGTGCCGAAGCTACATAAAGAGTTTCCCTCGCTGTAGGGGACCGCGGTGGTGTAGTGGTTAGACTACTCAACCTCGCACCTAGGCGAACCGGGTTCGATTACCGGCGGGGGCCGCTCCCGAATCTTCGCATGTGGGGATTGTGCCGGACGATACCGCTGGTCGGCGGGTTTTCTTGGGGATATCCCCCCCCCTTCCTGTCATTCCGGCGTTGCTTCACACTCACCTCACTTCAGCCTCATAGGCTCTCAATACCTTGATATTAAGAGCCGCCCAAATCTCTTCACTCTTCGCTGTAACTAGAAAATTATCGTTCGTGCAGTAGCCAGGACATTCACGCCACTGAAAACTACTCTTTCAAACATAAAAAAAACTAGCCCAAACCATCTGCAAGAGTTGGCAACACTTCAAAAACTCAAACATTACTAGCAACTGAAAATGTTTCATGCTTGATTGTCATATTTGGACATGTTAACATCCCGTTACGTGTAAGGATGTGGTAGCACAGTGGTTAGAGTCGCACGATGCACATAATTTTGACTCGAGTTTAAATTTCGTTCGAAAACAACATATTTGATTTATTTTTTCAATATCATCTTTATACAGTGGTTAACACACGCACAACTAAAATAAACTTTTTTTTTTTTTTTCGTAATCTCTCTTTATAATCAGGAAATACGCAAAGACCTAGTAGCAAATCTAAGTACAGTTTCCGTGAATTCACGGAAAGTACGATATTTAAAAATATTTAATCAGTAATTTTACGAATATTTCTGAATATTATTTATCAGTACTCTTCCGTAATTTTCTGACAGTGTATGTAATATGGTTCTATTTTAGTAGGGGTTAATATGCTTCTATACTCGAAGCTTGTAATATATGTTGATTCCTGGTGCACTGGAAACAATTTCAGCCGAGAGTATAAAAAATAAATAAATTCTAAAAACGCAGTTTAAAAAAAACACCACTTCAGTTACCTAAAATGAGCAAACTTAAGTATCGAATATTATTGAGCAGGTCACTAATTTTAGCGATCCTTATCAGCATGCACCAAGGTATTACGAACACGTGTAACACGGGTTTGACACGTTGATAAGCACACACGGCACTCGAGTCAGACATGAGGACAAACTGAGCGCTGGCGTTCGAGGTCACAACTCGGCACAAGATACTCTGGAGCAGCGGTTCCTAAACGTCTGCCATCAAAACATTGAACTCACTACGTCCTTTATTCTTGCACCTATATGCAGAATGCATGAGTAGTTGATTTGCACGCACAGTAAGCTTGAAACAACAATTTTACGCAATCAAAAAATTTTAATCATGTGAAATAAAAAGCTGCATTTGTATCTATATTAAAATTTTAAAATTACCAGAAACTATTGTTTGGCCCAGAACTACCGCCATTCTTACAGTTAAATAATAAGTATTAAAATGTGCTTTGAGAGTATTTTTTTATACATTTGTAAAGTTGACTGCACTATCCAGAGTTGTAAATTATTATATTTATAAACTTTTACTCCTAGTTAATTTTATTTTTGGGCGAATTTGCGGAACCCTTATGAAGTTCAGACGGAAGCACCGTGTGCGTATCCGAAGGCAACTTCATTAACATTTTGGGCTGTAATCATTTTATGACTACGTTATCAAAATGTTTTAGTAATCGTAAATTTTTGGTCACACTTGAAGAGGATATAGAAATGGAATTATGTTGGCTTCAAATGAATAGTTCTGAATGCGTGAAATTTTATTTAAGAAAATTTTACTCAAGGAAATTTTACATAAGAAATTAGTAAATACTTATTTTAAAAAAGTAAATACTTATTTAAAAAAAAAAAAAGTATCTTTAAAATACTTTTACCGCTGTTGAAACATTTAATTTCTTTCCTTGAAGACACATCACACACGCACAAGATATTGAGTGTTTGTATGGTGCCTTGTCGCTAAAAATTCAGGCACTTTAGAGCGCAATGAAGGTGACAAAATGGAAGATCGTGAGAAACGGGAGTGCCCCAAGAAAACTTCCTGGCCGAAAGAGACGGCCCTCCACATTTCCCCACACGCGACAATCTGGCTGTCCCTGCCGGGATTCTAACCAGTTCACCTTGGTAGGAGGCGAGTAGTCTGACCACTACACCACCGCGGCCCCCTAAAGTGCAATGAAACCACGGTCGTAGTATGCCGCGAAGAAAGAGCAGCCAGCGGTGCCGTAGCGTCGTAGGACACCGAAATGCCTGGCGTTCCCTGAGGGGAAAATAAAATAAATTTGTTCTTATAGCTGTGCGTGGACATTTTGCACGCGTATGTGCGACGCCGAACGTCAGCAGCCGAGGTGTTTCCTCTCTCAGTTGTTTGTGACTCTCCAGATCCCAAGTGGGACGCCCGTCTAGATCAGCGTTTGGTCGTAGTAGCTGCTGGGTATGTTGTGTCTGAGNCCCCCTAGCTAGTCATTCATCGTGTTGTTTAGAGCCGCAGGATGCCAGGGTACAGGGAGATATCAACGCCTTACCTTCCCTTCTTATTTTGTTAAGAGATTCTCTCACTTTTTTTTTTCGCACCACTCAGGGCAAGAACACATGTGTAGCGGCCACTTCGGGGAGTAAAACTTGAACTCCCGTATACTAATTTGGACAAGGACATGCGCCACTCGACAATCCCTAGTCATAATCTCGCGCAACGCCACTGACAGACTGATGGTACTATATTTATCAACAATTTTTTGCGTCTTTGGAATTCCCACGATTAAAATCTAGATTGATTTCCGCAAGGAAGCATAATTTATGATTAAAATGATCCATTCGCGGTTCAGTACCACTATACAGAAGCAAATGCGAGTCGACTCGCCAAACATGGCATTTTTCGTGTAATATATTTTGGTAAATCTTATGTGGTAGAAATTTTAAACCGAATGAAACGGGTGATTTAAGAATTTATTTCTTTGTTTTCAAGTTACATTTAAATTTTTTATTCGCGGACTTATAGGGATGTTTCAAAACTTCCGTAAGTAAATAATGAATGTTGAAAATTATCATTAACACATGTATTTCTAAATTTATTTTAAAGTGACTTTGAAAATGTAATGTCTATATATATTGACCGTTAATATAATTAATGATGGAATACGCAAGTAATCGGAACACTCAGAAAAATCAGTCTGGCCTGTGCTGAGATAGGTTGGAGTGCGAATGTATAATGCCACTCTAAGACAACACTATTTTCTGTAGTTCTTGCAAGCTTACTACTCAAAGTCTAAATGTTTAAGTAATATTTTTGTCATGCAAATAACGTACATCAAATTATTTGGGAAAGTATGTCAAACAAGGGGCGTTTGTAAATAAACTGTTTTTTTAAATTTTAGACATTCTTTGCAAAATTAATTTTACTAAAACAGAAAAAGAAAGAAAAACTTGAGATATTGAACGACAGAAAAACTTTAAAACTTTTCTTGTGTTATTACGTGAATATCGTAAGATACGTCATATAATATGATTTTAATACAATTTATCTCATTTCTGAAGGTGAATAAGCTTTTAATATTTGTATGAGTTGATAATTCGCAGATGTATTCTGATTGACTTTTCAGCTCTCTATTGTATCCAGTCGGTATGAGATGCGTCAGGCCCATTACTATAACTTAGTGAAGAGTGCGGTTAGAACGCAGTAAAAAAATACGTGCCTTTCCAAGAATCAATAATACAAGTGGTAACTTGTTAGCATTCCAAAAACTCCTATGTTTTATAGTAACTTGAAAGAAAACGATGTTACTTGTAAAAAAAATATTTTACTTTGTAGTTTAGAAATTGAATTAATTTTTATTTATTAACGTATTTTGAATGGAAAGTTGAGATATCTAACCTTTTATTACACTTGATCAATAATTTCAAAAGTAAATGTACGTGAATTTAAAAGAACAAGTACTAAACACGGTGAACTTGAGGGCGCTGCGTACCAGGGCTGCAGCCACGGAGTTTAGATGGAGAATCAATGTTAAAGAATTCCCATCTCACAACATAAATTTTAAAGATAACGGTTTAAAACATAAACTTATAGTTTACCATAAAAAATCATCACTAAATAAATTTGTGAAAACATATTAACGTAGCAGTTTCTTAGAAATTTTTGTTGAATATTTTTTTTTTTGAAACAGTTATGTTTAAAATAATTGCACTGGTAAGGAATTTCTTTAACATGGATTTCCCATTAACGTAGGCTGATTGATTAGGTAGAACGAGTTTGGTTTTGTAAGTGACCTTCATTTTCCAGAACTATTAGGTATTCGTGATGAAACGGTGGAAATGAAAAACGTTTTGAGTCGTAAGGGAGGGGTTTGAGCCCCCTGAACTCCTTCTTTATATACGGCCCCGAGATGCGTTCGTGTGAACGCGGACAAAAGCGTTGTTCCATTCCATGTGGCGTCATATGCACGGAAGAACTACGGCTGCCTAGAGGTGACGGACGCGTCACGGCAGTGCTATATATATAAGAGCACTACTAAAGCGGCTGCGACGTCACCCCTGGCGAGATTAATGGCGAAGTAAACATTGGGGAGGGCGTTGGGGGTGCATCCCTGTCTGTAATCGATATTGCCGCGGAGCCCTTGAGAACTACACGACATTTCCATTTAGTTCCTCGTCAACTCGCCTTCGACGCCGAGCGCAGCACTATACGTGCGCGCCCCCCTCCAAACTTTACGTTTAGTTTGCCCGCGGAAGACTGAGCACCCGTCTAAGTGCTGCCTAGCAGGGAAAAATTTCCACTGCACGAGTTGGGAACCTCTGTTACGTTTCGAGGCGGCTTTTTAGATGACACCTTCACTTTACACACAGAAGGGAAGTGAGGAACTTGGTTGAGCAGGTGCCAAGTTGACAACTGACGTTTGCCTGTCGCTTGCCTGATTATAGTATGAACTGGTTTTTTCAGAAAGGTATGGGGTTTTTTTTTATTGCGCCGAAAACATTCTACGTGGTTTTAACACAGCGCGTCCCAGGGGACAAAAAAACTAAGCTACCTCTAGTATAGGAGGACAAGACTTACACCAAATAAGGAAAAGAAAAAAAAAGCAGCACAGGCGTATTTTTTATATTTTTGTAATACAAATATTTGTATTCGGACCGTTGACAATGTAGGACTCGTCTGTCAACTTTCAAGGCTGAATTCGCTCAGGCGTTACATTCGGATCATAAGCCCTGGCCTCGAGTCTCGGTTGGAGTACAGGGATCTTCACGGCGTGATGCAAGTTAATGTTTGAGTGGTACATACGCCGACCAGATTCCTGTCATAGTAAAGTAGAAAAGTGTTCCCACCAGCCTACCAAAAAAATTTGCATTTATTTTGAATCAATGGATGTAAGCTACATGTACACACAAGTAGCCTACAGCTTGTAATGAAGTCAAGAAGTGGCAAACTTTAAACATTTTACAACTTTACATGTGCAAATAAAGCTATGCCTCGTCTCATCGTAATTATATGATGAAACGCGATAGTTTAACGTTGGTAAAAATATATTTAATACACAATCGGTTCAAACTACATAGTTTCAGCAAATAAGTTTACAATAATATATCTCAAAAGTCTGAATATTGTATGATATCTGCAAAGAATGTAACATAATCTCACACCTGTGACTGGATCGGAAGCTTAAATGCACAGGTTTGTCTTTGAAGAACTTATATATATACACTAGTTCGATTTCGTCTGTTTGCTTGTGGCTAAATGCCTCAAAAGTGCACTTATACAACAATTTCACTTAATAATATATGGCAAAAACTCATGAAATCTCGAATCACCGGTTACCTTAGTAAAAAATATGCAACTGGTGCCAAATTATATCTGTATGTGTGTTTATTCTGCAGCTTTTGCATTTCCTCCTTTAACCTAATTTCAACTTAAATTGTTCAGTGTATCTATTGGATATGTATATATACATATATATGTATAACCCACTGATGGATCAAAAAACTTTTGTATACATCCAAACATACCCATTATCCACACTGTAAAATTTAAGATAACATTAGGTTAAGGGAGGAAATTCACATATACAGATATAATTTGGCACCACTGGCATATTTTATACTAAGTTAACCGGTGATTTGAGACCTCACGTGTTTCTGCCATATATTATTAAGTGCAATTGTTGTATAAGTGTACTTTTGAGGCACTTAGCCACAAGCAAATCGACGAAATCGAACTAGTCTATATTTCCTCGACAGCCACTAAAACCTATTCTGCGTAAACTATTAGTTCATAAGTAATAGTTATTGTTTTTAAAACGCACATGAATTGGGTATTATGATAATTTTGCAAACCCTACTGTAGAGCATCGACGAGTAAAATTTGTTGTAAAGAATTTTATTTCTCAGATTCTGCTACAATTACTTCAACATACACCATGTACACATTTTACTACATAATAGTTTACGCTTCATTACGTGCAATTATATACTGCCTTCGGTCCACGTGATTTGCGTTCAAGTTCTTTATAATCCACAGATGTAAATATCGTTCTTAGATATAAGTCTTAATGTTTAGAAGTTTATGGACCACGCTTTTATTATAATGCTAGCAAAATAATGGGGCGTTAATAATTCCAGTAAAATAAAAATATATGATACATTATATGACTGCACTTTCAGCAAATTTTTCTGTTCGTGAAATGCGATCATAAAACAACACAATTTTTTAATATCGTGGTTCATGTTTTCGTGGACAGGTTTGGGCGGCTTATAACAACGGGTCTTGAGAGCCGATGGGGTGAAATGAGGTGGGTATGAAGCATTGGCGGAATGCAAGGGTGAGGGAAGTGGGAGATCCCCGAGAATATCCGCCAACCAGCGAAATCGTCCAACATGTCATATTTTCGAAGCTACAAAAATTACAAAATAAATAACCATAGGATTGCACGATTTTCTCCTTCATTATTTAGTAACGCTTGTTGAACCGAACTATTCGATCGAGAGTAGGGTCCGGCATAAACCGCACTCAGCCACTCAACTGTCGGGGAGCTTGTCTTCAAAGCGACGGAAGATATAAAATGCATTATTTTATGTTGTGCAAACGAAAAATGCGGTCCAAATTGCAGGAATTGTACGTGATGTCATTTGCCTCAAACAGAAAAAAAATAGGTTCTTGGTTTTGCGTAATCGCGTTATCAAAGTAAGAAAATTATTATTATTAAAAAAAATTCAACTAAGGAAACTGAAGATCATCGTCCGTATTCATTTTGAAATGGTGTTAACAAAAATTATTTTGTGAAAATTTAGGAAGAGGCATATATGTAAAATATGCCAAAAAAGCACCCTCGCGTTTAACACCTAAAAAATTACAGAAACATTTCTCTGTGTGATTACGAAGACATCTTGATATGGGGGCTTGCAAATTTTTCCTTTGGAAAATATTTCATTCCTGAGAGTTAATTTTTATTACAGGTGCGTTCAAAAATATAAAAATCGAAATTTTTGAAATGTAATCATGGGAAAACTGTGGAACATATTTTATTTTCTTCAGGGAACTACAATCGCTTGTAACGTTTCCAGTTTAAAAGTTTTTTTTGGCTCAAATATAAAATTACATTTTGCTAAGAACACCCTTATGCAGAACATTTCCTGTTATTCCTTTCGATGTTGTTTGATTCATAACACTTCTATCCATATTCTCTTGGGTAGAGAATAATAATACAAAATAAGTAGTAAATTAAATTTGTGTTTATTGCAAGAGTAGTGTGGAATGGAGGCTTCTAAGACAGCGTCATGGCAGGGATTCGGGATTCGACCTTGAGAGGCTTGGTAAGGAAACGACAAACTTCATGCGTTTGCATTCCACTTCGACGGCGGCCATCTTGGCAGCAAGTGCCAATGGCGGCCATCTTGGCAGCCAGTGCCAAAAAGTGCAAAAAATTTGCAAAATTGCAAAAAAAATTATTTTAAAAAATAATTTTTTATAAAAATTATTTTTTCATAAAATAATTTTTAAAAATTAGTTTTTTNTACCAAGCCTCTCAAGGTCGAATCCCGAATCCCTGCCATGACGCTGTCTTAGAAGCCTCCATTCCACACTACTTGCAAGTAAAGGCTGTTCACGGTAAACTGGGCGCTTTCGAAAGTCCTGCATAAGATTTACTTGCATGCACATGGTATATTCTTCAGCCATATGTAAATTCAACATTGCCATGGGCTGCATCACTTTATTCATGCGTCGGTTAAGTGAAATGGTGAAATTATTAGGAAAGTAATTATTTTACAAATTTGCTAATTTTTATCTTTATATGAATTTAAAAAAAAAGAAAGAATTAAGTTTAGTATTATTACATGTTTACCTAATACTTTTAACCGAACGTTAAGAAATGGAACTACTTTCCCTACGTCGTTGCCAACTTCACCGGGCGTATGCCAATTGATGTGCCCATTAAATATATACAGGTAGAGCAAGTGACACTTTTTCGAAGGTTGATCTCGAAAGTGCTCAGTCAACGGTGAACATCATGTAACTCACTTTAAACCGCGCTTCGAATATGTTATTGAATATTTTTTATTCCTCTCCTTATAACTATTCATACCAATATTTTCATGCAGCATTTTAAACACAGGAAAATCCGAAACCAACCAGCGTTTCCAGGGTTCTGAATAGTTTAATAATTTAATTTCCACCTACACCATCAGCACCTTGAAGAAATGCAGAGTTTTGTTTTAAAGTAATCCTGGTATATTTACATACGGAGCTCTCATAAAAGAGGTAATCCTGACATATATTTACATACGAAGCGCTCATAAAAGAGCCCTGGTCTGGCTTTAAATGCTTCTCCAAGCGACGCGGCTTCGCGGACGAGATTATGAAATGAAGATTTACTTTCCGCGGGTGGCACGAACGGCGAGAATTCCAGGGACGGAAATTACGGTAGGAAAATACGCCCGAGGTCTTGCGCGGCAGCTGCGCGGTCCGTGAAATGCTCCTAAACCTGCAGTAGAGACAGTGGTACAGCAACCTGCCTGGAGATTGTGTAGGGGGGTTGGGGGGAGTGGTTAGGTAAATAGGTGCACAGTACACTACCTACCCCGGCCAAGAAATTCTACAAACGTTATAACTTATCAGGAAGAGTCCACAATTGTGTAGTTTTACGAATTTATACCCCTAACGTAATTCTGTAACAACGTACGTACATAAGTCAATTGCCCTTTTAGAAATTAGGTAGTTATTTATAATAAACAATATATTATAATAAGTGTTTAAGTACTGAAAGTAGCTAACGGTATAAGAGACAGTGTATAAAAGTGAGTAGAGAGATTAGGGCGGCTCTTAACAGCGAGGTCTTGAGAGACGATGGGGGTGATCGAGGTGAGTACGGAGCAGCGCCGGAATGAAAGGGTGAGAGAAACGGGAGATCCCCGAGAAAACTCGCTGACCAGCGGCATCGTCCGGCACGATTCCCACCTGCGAAAATCTGGGGATATTCTTTACTGATACGCTGCTTAGTTGTTGCTGCATGTCAACAGAGTTCAATCGAGAAGAATTTGGCAATAAAAATCCTTAAACTGTAGATTATTAAGATCGTCTCTTGGAAAAAGAAAAACATTAGAGAGAACGACTTTGTTTAAACATTTATTGTCCTTTATTTTACATATCTGGAGCTGATCACAAACAGATATGGTCGATGAAGAACATGTTTACGTCAAATAGTCACACACACACATACACACACGCACGCACAAGCACGCACACACTTAGTATTTTTGCAAAAAATAATTTGTTTCAGTAAAAAAATAACCATAAATACATCGAGTATACGCTTATAAAGTTCGTATTGACTTATGAATATAGAGCACATTTTGTTTGTCGTTAACACTGGCAAACAGTCAGTTTAAACACGTTCCTGTGTGAATCTTTCATTTGTATTTTCTATTCATTAATTTTAACAACGTATCTATTTTGGCGCAAAAAAAAAAACGGAATGCAACACCTACAGAAGAGCCCCTTATTTTATCAACTTTTTACTAAACTAACATATTTAAACGAGCGGCATTCTTCCTCACAGAACCATATCCTGCATTTTACATATTGTTCTAACACTGCCGCACGTTAAGGAAGAGTATCTACTAGTGTTTACTTATTTATTTTTTCTGTTTAGTAAAGTGATGCTAAGAAATACGCTTATTTGCACAAAGTATATTTCGTTTTTTTTTTTTAAATTATGAGGTTGCACAGGAAATGCACGAAAATGTTTAACTAATGCGTAAATTGTCAATAACGTATGAAACTAAAAATTATTAAAACATCAATAAATGCGGTATATTTGCAAACACTGACTTCGTTGTTAAACATAGTCTATATTAAGCTGCAAAAACTTCTCGCTGGGTAGTAATGCAGTCAAACGCTAAGAAATTTTAGTCGTACGTGCATCATGAGAAAGTCTGTAAGTTTAAAAATTTAAGCATAACAAAGCAGTATGTTAAGCACTGGGCTACTGAGAACTTGGTGGTGGTGGATCATCACGTATATTGCCAACGTATAGCAAAGCCACCTCAAGGACGCTCAAGTGCTAAAATTATATTATTTGATATTCATAGCTTATTTTATATTTTGTTGATATTTAATCACATACAACCGGTTCAATAAATGCGAAAACGAATGAGGATATTAGTTTTCAAAAATACAATAAAATTAAATACGAAAATTTTAATTTTCATCTTATCTCAAACAAATTTCAAAATGGTACCAAGGTAAAATATTTCACTACAGCTCAAAAAAAATTGTCAGTGTTACCAGAATGCTATAAATAAATTTATTGACAATTCATAGTGAGGTTCTTTCATAAATTCATTTCAATATTTATTACTTAAGTTCAAATATAAACAATGTGGGAAGTTGGCCTTTAATGCAAGGCGAACCAAGTATCTCAAGTATCTATGCATTCTTATTATGCCAGCAAACATTTATCCAATCAAGTAATGGTGTTTTATTAAATTTGTTTGAAGCAAGTTTTATGGTCATAAACTTCATAATTGCGCGACATAAATTGATTTTCCATTATTTTGCTGTTTTGAGTGAATTATTGTTGATATCATATAGGCCTATAATAAATGTGTATGATTCCCTCAAAACCTAATCTGAAATATTTGGCATTTTGAACTCTTTTAACAGGGGCGCATTGGTGGCTCTTGGATAAAAAAATGATTTACAAGTGCGGTTCAGTGGGCGAGAAGGAGAGAGAAAATTAACTACTGTGATGTTTTCTATTTGCAGTGGAACTAGGCCAACTACTTAACGTAATGCTCGCTGATGATAAATTAGAGATTTTGAACACACATCCGCAAGCACACTTACATTCATAGCCATATTTTGTTCCCGTTGTGTCTTCTCGTCAAATAAAATTTTTTTTTCGGTCCGAATTTGGCGAAAATGTAATTTTCTATCCAAGCAGATGATGAAGACCTACTTTTTCTCTCTCTCTCTTCTCTCTCTCTCTCTCTCTCTCTACACACACATGCATACATATATATGTATGTATGCGTCCTATATATATATATATATATATATATATATATATATAGGATGATTCACAACACTAATATCAC
>NQII01002095.1:134770-149238 GCA_002778355.1 Clitarchus hookeri | reverse complement strand
CGTCACGGCGGCGCCGGCCTGGCGCCTGGTGGGGGATGCTGCGTGCATCGTCGATCCCCACCGCCAAGGGGCAGCAGTGTAGGCGCCCCCAAGACGGCGTCCTCCCCATACCCCCTCCTTAGTTAAGGAGGAGGAAAAGAGCAAATGAGCGCCTCTCAAAGGACTCTAAAGCTCCACAAACTTATCTGAAGACCTCGCGATTGAGTGAAGTAGTCTTCAGTGTGGCACTATTCGAGTTAAACTGGACTCACAACCATCCGTCGTATCCGTCAGTCGCCCGTCCGTCCGGCGGTCACGTGATCTTCAACCAATCACAGGACAAATTTTTTTTCTATCCGCCCATCCGTCAAATATTTCCCAAACTTTAACTTTCGACGGACGGACGGTTGGGCCACTCACTGTCTTCTGACGACATTCCGTAGACGTGAATACGCACTTTGAAATAAAGTGCAAGGCGGTGGATGTGTTCATTTATCTTCGGTGGTTAATTCAGTAATTAAAAATGTAAACAATAATTCCGTGTAAATTCTTATCACGTAAAAAAATTATTTCCCCAAAATGTTTCTCCTTTGAAAATGTATTTCCAACCAAAATATACCCCTGACTAAAGAAAGATCATGACGTTAGGTTGTCACACTGAAATTTAGACGCACAGAAGGGTTGACGGACGAAGGATTGTTGTGAATCGCTTTTAAATTACGGATGAAAACACTGACGGATGACTGCCGGACGGACGGACGTACGACTGACGGGTGCGACGGATGGTAGTGAGCCTTACCTGGATCAGGGTGTGGTGGCAGGGATGGAGAGTTATAGTCCACTCACGGTTACTTCCAACTTTTCTCAAGCCCTGCCCAAGTTCTACTTCCTGGAAATTCCTCTGCCTTGCGCAAGCAAACTTAACAGAGTCTAGAAAATTACACCAAAGGGACAACGCACAACATTCGCGCGCAATCATTGTAATAATATTTTGCATAAGAACTATTTCTTACAAGGCATTACCATCACAGATACTTTCTCACCGGTTTTAAGCATATTAATTATAAATTAAATATTATAACTTATATATAAGTAAAAATAACATTTTAACCAAAAATATATTACTTTTATATTAAAAGTAGTATAAAACGTTTGCGATACATGGCGTATTTAGGAAAGAACCAAACACGTTATCATAGGGTGATTTTTCAATGTTTGAATTTAAAAATTTAGAAGATACTGCGAGTATACTATAACAGGGCGGTCTGTTCGTAAGCGTAGAAGCCAGGGGATGGGGGTTGTTGGCGGCCAGACCTTCTCTGGAATTACAACTACACTTATGCGCCTCCGAATCATATTTTTGCTGTAACTTTCGTATCGTCTTTTAAAATGGCAATTTGGGTTCAGTTTATATTTTTTATTCTAGCGTCAATATTGAACACGTTTTATGGCATGCGTTCGGGATGAGGCGAGCAATACAAAACAGTGTAGGCTGTGAGGAGTACACTACTACGGAAAACCGAAACATTTTCCTGACTGTGTTAGAAGTTCGCAAGAATATGTGGTGGACGTACGACGCACTGTGTATGATTATTTTTTAATTAACATTTATATCTTTAATTTTATTTTGCAAGACTTATGCAATATTTTATCAGATTTCTACATTCAGTCAATAATAATAATAATTTTGGAATGATAGTGTGATTAATTGGCGGATTTTTTTTTAGTTTAGTCTTCTATATTTTGAAAACCAATTTATAAAACTAAAGTTAATTGTAATGGAGTGATTTTANTTTTTTTTTAGTTTAGTCTTCTATATTTTGAAAACCAATTTATAAAACTAAAGTTAATTGTAATGGAGTGATTTTAAGAGTTATCATGTACTGTTAGATTAGTGGCGTTAAATTATTAGTTACTTCATAAGATTGGCTGTAGGTGTAATAAAATTGCCAGCTGTCCAACATCAATAATATTTTGGAATCAATAAAATTGTTTTCTGCGTGTTAACAACAAATATAAAAAACTATAATGAAATCTCGGTCATAACGGCTTTATTCGCTTTCTAATAGACGTGGGCGTAGAAGCCGAGGTGGACAAACTTCTGTCTAAACTTAATTTTTGTTAGACACACCGTTATGATTTACTTAATCTTTTTCAAATTTTTCAGGAAAACCGCAGGGCAATTTTGCACGGGTTTTAAATGTTTTATACATATTTTTCTGCACATATTGGCATAAGAAACTTTGCTTGCAGTTTGTCTATGGTTATGTTTAATTGTCTGAATTGTAGAGATGTAGCGATGAAAAATGCTATTCCAGGAAATATTGTAAATATCCAGGTTCAACATGGTGTTATTTTTGTGTATTTTTAATTCAATAAAAATGCATAAGTTCTTGTAATATTTTCAATTACAATATTATTCCCCATTCAATAAATACTGTATTATGGTTTCAAAGTCGCTTGTATGCAAGTACCAAAGCATGTGAGAAACACCTTTGTTCTTCATCCTCCCTTGCCCGTATGTTTGGCACTGCTGGGGAACATTGAACATGTGGACCACCGAAGCAGTGCCCATATAGGATACAGGAAACCGCAGATAAGATGTTATCACAACCACAACGAGGGGATCCTGTGAAGACAACACACCGAACTGAAACTACAGGTTAAATTGGCTTATCTCCAGACAGTGGTGCGGAATATTATCAGCGCTTAAGTACCATTGCAGTGCATCGCGGTGCTAGGGATTACTTCTCTCTGTGAGAAGTGTTTTTCTTTCTGTAAGCAACCAACTGTGTAGGAAGGTGATAGGTGTGATTTGTATTTATTACTTTTTTATATTTAAATGACTTCGTTTACTATGAATTAACAAACTTGCTCAAATTTAACGATTTTTTGTTATTTAATTATGGCGATTAAAATTTTATAAACGAAATTTTGGAAACAGAGTATCCTCACCATATCTTTTCTTAACGGCATGCAAAAATCTCACAAGTCTGCATTAACTAGTACGACCTCTATTTTTTTGTGACAGTGGCTTCTAAAACTACTCTAAATGATGCCATGGCCCGGCTTCACCTATTACGCAGAAATTCGTCATTTTCGTGTCGTATTTTTAATAGAGCTTTACATTGCATAATATTATAAAAATAGTAATTATGATTAATGCATTCTATAGACTGATCGACAGTTGTGACAGAAGCTGAAAACATAACAATCTGAAGTTCTCCCTCTCCCACGACGCCGCCATGTGGAGAAATGATCGCTTTTACTTGCATTCCACTAGTTGTTTAATATTTTTGTCCTTGATTTTCATTATGTGTTATCTGCTAATGCTAATTTTATCAATACGTTTCTGCCTTTTTGCCTTTCATAGATTTTTCATATGCTTCACTGTAGCATAGCTACAGNGCTAATTTTATCAATACGTTTCTGCCTTTTTGCCTTTCATAGATTTTTCATATGCTTCACTGTAGCATAGCTACAGTTTTTTTATTATTATTTGTTTACTCATGTACAGTTCAACGATAGACCCGGTTTTCAACAAGTACGTGTAATATATACACAACATTATAACAGCAGCATTGAGGGAAAAAATAATATTGTCATGGCAATCTTCTTCCCGAAATACATTAATTATTAATAACATTTAGGACATGCGTTAGTAAAATCTGTTGCACTTAGTATCCGATACTCGAAAAACTTGAGGTTACTCTTTCAGAGTATTTTTTTTTTTGTGAAATTTAGCCAGAACAGTATAATTATTCACTAACGGTTACGTCATAAATTGAACTTTAGTGNATTTTTTTTTTTGTGAAATTTAGCCAGAACAGTATAATTATTCACTAACGGTTACGTCATAAATTGAACTTTAGTGATAATTTTTTATAGAATATATTTTAATACGGGAAATTCGCCTGTTTTATACCGGCGACTAAGTTGCACCAAAGCCATATCTAGCGAGATTATGTAATGAGATGAGGTCTGCCCCTAAGAGCATTAACTCTTTATCGTCGTAATATAAAAAAAAACTTGTGCCAAGAATGTACTCAGTAAATACATTTGTAAATTGGGCAGAGTTCCTGTATTGTGGACCGTTTCCAGTTGCCTAAGTTGGACTAGTCCATTTATTTAAACGCGTTAATTGAAATCCTGTTAATTTATTTTAAAATAATTATAAGTAGAAAATCGTGTCATATTAAATATTACATAAAATTATTACATTAATAATGGATTTACAGGAACTTCATTTGAATTAATGGCAAGCCCGTATACAAAACAATTGTTCTTCTTGATCTTTGTGGCAAGAAAAGATGAAAAAAGTTTAGTATGAAAATACTGCAGTTAGTTTTGCAATATATGTAAGAAACCAGTTTATGAAGAGTCAGCTGGCGGACAAAATATAATGAAAGAAAATTAGCATCACTATTAAATATAACTAAATACAATGTAAAAATTCTTAAATATCGAAAGTAGATCATAATATGTGTGATGCAATTGACAACTCCCAGAGCTGTGGTTTTGGAGGAAGGTGATTGACACTGTTGTCTAAAGGACCAATTTACTACTGATGTAAACACAGGGCGATTGGAGTTCAAAAAAATCAATCTAGTTTTATTTTTGATTTAAAACAAGTTAATTGACATACAAGTTCTCGAGACAACTCCCTCCCGTTCCTGTACATAGATTACGTATGGTTCGCGTCGTGGGGGGGGGAGGGGAATAATCTGCTTCGTACTTGCTGGGTGATTCCAGATATTCGTAGCACTCGCGGAACACTACTCAGGGTCCTTCACATACGCTGGATGACTGTACTTATCTGGCTGCTGTGCTGGTACCTGGTCCCGTAGTTGAGATCTGGTGAACTGGACTGGCAGGACTCTGCGTCTGATGTCGGCTGGCTCTTCCGGAATCGCTCCGCGCCTTCGGACTCTCGTCGGCTGCCCGTCGTTGGCGACCCGCTCCGCGCTCGTCGACGCCCGTCCGCTGACTGCCCTGTTTCCTCGGACTCCTCTCGTTTTGTAGCCTCCATCGCCATATTCAAACTGCCTCGTCTGCACGTGGTCCGGGAATCTCGTGGCGTCTCCCTGAGTAATAAAACACGTGTCTGGGGCTCGGGCTGCCCAGCGTGGACCTTCGGTTCTGGTATGGCCGTTTCATTGTCTCGTTCTGCACGTGCTTACTTGGCGGGCGGTCTTTGGATCAGCGCCCGCAGTGGTCCTTCCCTTGTCCCCGGATATGCTGCTATTCTTCTGCTCGTACATCCGCTAAAAGCTTTCTTGGTTTATTGCGGCGAAGCCCGGGGTCGTGGGACCTCGGCGTATCTTGGGGCAGCTGCCCAGTGCAGCTGTGTCCGCGCCCTGGTGCCTTCCGTTGCCTCCGGATGCCGTCTGCACGTGCAGAAAACTTGGGTGGCCCGTCTTTGCAGCTGTGAGGCGCGGGATCCTTTTTGGACACGTCCGCCACCCTTAATATTTATTGGTGTTGACCGCCTGCAAGCTTCGCTAGTGCGTGTGTTCTGACGGCCAAAATACATGGACGCGGGGAGCGTCACAATGTTAGTAACCAGTTACCTATGTTGTAACAAATGCTGAGTTTTGAAAATTCCTTTTCCTGCAAAAATTGTTTATTTATTCTGATGTTGAACAATGACCTAGTATATATTAATCTGAAAATATATTTCTCAGTAAAAAAAACCTTGTAATAAATAAATATGGTCCAATATATTCGACTTTATGTTGTTCAATTTAAGTGACGAAATACATCATTGACAATTTCCAGTGAACTAGAGACCTGGACTGATTAGTTCTAGTGAATTTCGTAGGCAAAGGTCGCTAAGTTGTTTCTTCGAAATGTGTGGTTCCATGTTTGAATTTCGGCGAGTCTTGGACGTGCAAGTCAGGATGTGCGCGCCATTGTTTGAATTAAATTTTATATGTTAACTTTTAATTTGTAAGCCGCCCCTTACTATAACTCTTGCATTAATGTCGAGACACTAATAACCCAAATAAACATATAAATGATTTTGAAGATGTCAGTCTGAATTCAGTTAAAGGCCTATCTAACTAAACAAATAATGAAACGATAAACGAGATAACTGATATTTAAGNATCAGTCTGAATTCAGTTAAAGGCCTATCTAACTAAACAAATAATGAAACGATAAACGAGATAACTGATATTTAAGGAAATAAATGAATATCTCGCCGTTTCTGTTTCGGATTTTCTAAGTTCATGAAGCACAGAGATGGCAGGATTGGCGGAGTTCAACGACCCAATCAGCGGCCGATGAAATATGCCATACACGACAGCAGAGGAACTGTACGTTAAAGCAGATTAAAGCACCCGGTAAAAATCAACTGCCTGGACTGACGGGAGGGTCGATAACGTGATCAGTGACTTTTTTTTCCATTTTGCAATAGTTCGGAACGTTCAAACTCGAGGGGGTGCGCAAGAGAAAAACGCTGTCGAAATGTCTGTTTAAATCAATTTTACAGGGCGCAACCACGCCGTGCAACGTTGGCGAGATAAAATGCGCTCATAGATTAATCTGCTGAATGGCCGCTAGTAATGATGGCGGGCGATACGGGCGAGCGTACGTTAATTGTGTTTCCATAGGCTGCTCGCTTCAATATCGACAGAGCGCAAACACAGCGAGCCCGCAAATTGCACGTAACAGCTAAATGGCCAGAGTTGCTGGCGCCCAAGGGGAAGGGTTAGGGTGCCAGTTTAACTCTTCATCTGTCTCATTCCCGCCTGCCGCACGGGTAATTTTATTCCTCCTGGGAATTGACGTTACGAATTTTGGCGAAAAACCCGGTAACATAATTATCCAACATTTTTCTCCTAAATAAAACCCCGGTCATATCATAGGCTGGTTTGCAAAGCGCCTCTACTTTGCGAATCCAGAACTATTTATTATTTTGATTCTGTGGACTAAAAAAAAAAAAATCTATCTCCGGCAATCAGGTATGTGTTCTCATAAAACGTTTGTATTTTATAAGTGAATACTAGGGTGTATCCCGTAGCTTATATTCTTTCTGAGCAGGAGTACAGCGGCATCGACTCCAACAGGCGAGCACCTGAAAATAATAAGATGCGTTTGTTCGAAAAAAAACGTGGCTATAGACTATTCATAGTAAAGTGAGCACTTTTTGAAGCACTCTCATTTGGAATACTAGTCAATAAATATATGTTAATAAATATATGCCTTAGACGTTAACTTTTAAGTCCGGTGAAATATACACACTCTTTTTATTACGTACATGGATGGCAACATTTATTTTAAAAATTGGTGGTAGGATAAAAAATATCTGATAGGAAAAAAGTAACTAGGGGCTCAGAAGTGCTCACTTTACCGCGAGCAGCCTACATGCGCCTGTCATTAGGCTACATGCACGGCCAAGTGTAATGATTAAGGAAGTTCCAATCATGTTAAAACAGCTGCCCCCTTACACTAGCTGCTGAGACAGCTTTAAGTGTCGAAAGTTTGGTTGGCTATCACTTACGTGTAAGTGACGTCTGCGTGAACATATATATAGAAAGAAAAGGCTTGTTGTTCATTGTGAACCCAATCGTCTCGTGTTCAGCCAGTCATACACAACTCGAAATCTTCTTGATTTTGGTGTGTGTAATTTATTAAGTAGAGTCCAGAGCTGTTTCCAAATTCATAAAGAAAATCAAAACTTAATTTTGATTTTAACTAAAATGTCCTACTAAAAAATTAATGGATTACATACATTACATATGTTTTCTTGCATTTCTATTGGCTGAAGGTCTTATCGCAAGACATGAAATAAAATCTCATAAATTACTTTCACTTCCACATGCCAAGGCTACTTCGTACCTGATACGTACACAATGGAGTGTGCTCAGTATTGTAGGAACACACGCATTAATTTTCATATGTACTNTTGTAGGAACACACGCATTAATTTTCATATGTACTGTATACGCCTTATGTCTTATGGTTTTAATCGTAAACTATGCTTAACGCGGGGTAGTTAACGGGCGGTTTTTATTAACGAAGAGACAAAAGAATGTTTACTTTATCCGTCAGAATGAGTTACTTTGAGTATAAAACGTGTTGTTTATAGCTACATTTCGGCTGTAGGAATTCTGCCTAACACTGCTTGCGGTAAAACTGCGAAAACAAAACCAAAATTAGAGTATGTATATTCATTTGCCTTTAATACAATTACTTTGTTGTTTTTAGGCATCGTTTNAAAACAAAACCAAAATTAGAGTATGTATATTCATTTGCCTTTAATACAATTACTTTGTTGTTTTTAGGCATCGTTTCCGTGAAATTTTGCGATTAGATTAGCGTATTTTATTAATTTGGTATAACTGCAAAAATTACTCATATTCAAAAATTTTATATTTGAGCATGATTCAAATTTTCGGAAAACACCGAACAGACACACTAAACATGGAAATTATTTAACGAGATTTGAAAGACAGTCAGAATTAATTTACAANCGAAAACACCGAACAGACACACTAAACATGGAAATTATTTAACGAGATTTGAAAGACAGTCAGAATTAATTTACAACGCAACCAGAAGTGACATGAAAATAACTGCCAACCGCTACAACAGCACTAACTCTCCCGTCCCCTTTCTCTCTCTCTCTCTCTCTCTCTTTCTGCCACCGCAATCACACATCAAACTATTTGCAGAACCAAAACCTTGAGGCCTATCGTCCATCGAAAAAGACTAAAACCAAGCGACTTGTCACATGGCAAACAAATAAACTGTATCACCAGCCAGCTACGTACTTCATATGGAGGAATGCAAATGAACTTCGGTCTCCCACCAAAAATACTGCTAATCCAGCTCTGGGCGATAAATCGCCAGGGACAAAACTGGCTGGTCGCCAAATAAGTCTCCGGCGAACCATCTTAGCGCGTACTAGTGGAAGAACATACTTCGTATTTTATTGTCGCCTTTTGAGCTTAAGAATTCTGTCGCTTCACGTCGTTTTTGAAGTGGGCTTTTTTTTTNCTTCGTATTTTATTGTCGCCTTTTGAGCTTAAGAATTCTGTCGCTTCACGTCGTTTTTGAAGTGGGCTTTTTTTTTTTATGCTGCAACTGAAAGAGTCGGGCTTCATGTTCCAACCCCGACTGTTGTCTTGAATTTTATGGAAAGATCCAGGAAACTTGTGATCACGCGCCAACTTCAGGTAAAGATTCTTATTATAACCCAGTTACGTCTACCTCCAACTTTTCGGAAGCACTGCTAAAGTTCTACTTTCAGCCTATTCCTCCGCATCATGCAAAAAAGTTTAACCAAGTCTATAAAATTACTCCAGCGGGACAACGCCTCTCATTCGTATGCACTCAGTTAAGTATATTATATTTTGCACGAAAACTACTTCTTACTATACATGCGTTACCAGCATACCTATTTTATATCTGTTCGTATTCCTATTAATTATAAAAATTAAATAATACAATTTATAGATGAAATATAACAAACAGTTGAATACAACCAAAAATAACATTACTTTATGTTAACAGAAGTATAAAACGCTTGTGATACATAAAATATTTAGGAAACAACCGAACACGTCATATATGAGGTGATTTTTCAAAGGTTTTATTAAAAAAGTGTGAGATACCGTGAATAGATTATATCCATTTGTTTCCCCGGTGGCATTCCCTTGGAGTGGCGGTGTCCGTACTACGAGTGCGTAAATGATCTTAAAGGAAAAAGATCATTGAGTATTATGTACAGCTTTGCGACTGTGCTTTTGTCCTGAATTGCTGTTTATGACCGCCACGAAGCGGTTACAAACTTTAAAAACCGACAGAGTCACGGGTGCAATCTTTCTTTCGATGCCTGGAACATCGATGTCAGTATACTGCTCACAAAGTCATTCTGTGCTGGAGTGATTTTATCGACGCCATGTCACTGAAGTCATAAATCACAAATGTCATACAGGATTCCTTACGTACTTTTGTATGACGAATTTGGTATTCTAGTCCGAGCGAGGTGACGTAGCGGTAAACCTTCGAAAGCGAATTCGGGAAGGCATGGGTTCGAATCCCTATCCAGCCGTCATCATTTCGATCTTCCATGGTTTCCCGAAATCACTCCAGGCGAATGCTGTGAAGGTACATTACTACAGGCCACGGCCGATGCCTTCCCCATTCCTGCTTCTCTGAGCAACTTGCTCCGTCTGTCCTCGATGTCAACGAGATGTTAAGACCTACCTACCTTATTCCGGACTCTTCAGCACTGTCCCTGCNTCTCCGTCTGTCCTCGATGTCAACGAGATGTTAAGACCTACCTACCTTATTCCGGACTCTTCAGCACTGTCCCTGCAAATGCCCAGGGAATATGTTTCACGTAATTCTCTATAGCTGCTGTTGTCGCGGCCAACTGAGTGCTTCAGAGAAATCTTCTAGTTCACTCTTTCTGTCCGTTGTTATAGCTGCACGCTACACGTGAACATTAACATCGCCATGCACCTAAGATTAGTATCAAGGCGGTTGTCGGGGCCGCGGTGGTATAGTGCTCAGACTACTCGCCTGCCACCAAGACGAACCGGGTTCGATTCCCGGCAGGGTCTTCCCGGATTTTCGCACGTGGGAACTGTGCTGGACTATGACACTCGTCAGCGGGTATTCACGGGGATTTCCCGCTTCCTCCGCCCTTACATTCCGGCGATGCGGCATACTCACCTCGCTTCACCCTCATCGGCTCTCAAGACCTCGATTTTAAGAGCCGCCTAAATCTCTGCACTCCAACGCGCGGCTGTCAAGCATCTCCTTGCAGCTGTTAAAAAACATACAGACGTTAGGGGGAAAGATGCATTACTGGAACAGCGCCACGGTTGGACCGCATCGGTAACCATGCCTGGCGCATGCGCATGGGACGCAGTGATGTTACAGCTACCGAGTCGCTACCTGTTCGTAAAGTTCGAAAACGTTCGCGAGGAAGAACCCGCACGAGTCAAGCACGTTTATTAAACCCTTATTAACATAATTTTTGCTTTAAAGGTTTGTGCCCTGCAGCCATTTTATTATTACCCATTGATAACTAGGGCGGTATCCGCAAGCTTCTTCACTGTTTGCTATGCCGAACTGCGACAGTACGTAGTTTAATTTTGTTTGCACTGTGCAGTGCTCTCAAGACGAACAGGCTTGGTTGCTGTAGCTGAACCAGCAAAGAAGGTTTGGTCCATCCATGTCGTCACGAAGTAACATTGACTGCCTAGCTCTTCGACTCTTGCGAAAGTATCTGCACGTAAATTTCCTTCCTGCCACAACGAATATAAAAAANTTGACTGCCTAGCTCTTCGACTCTTGCGAAAGTATCTGCACGTAAATTTCCTTCCTGCCACAACGAATATAAAAAAAGTATTACTCTAAAATTTAATTAGTGAAATCCTCATCGTTTACGTGTACCAACTATTATGAAATAATTCGNTTGACTGCCTAGCTCTTCGACTCTTGCGAAAGTATCTGCACGTAAATTTCCTTCCTGCCACAACGAATATAAAAAAGTATTACTCTAAAATTTAATTAGTGAAATCCTCATCGTTTACGTGTACCAACTATTATGAAATAATTCGNTAAAAAAGTATTACTCTAAAATTTAATTAGTGAAATCCTCATCGTTTACGTGTACCAACTATTATGAAATAATTCGTATTCCAGAGTTTTGAGTCCACGTAGAAACAGTGGAATAATGAATGATCTCGTTTTTGAAAAGAAAACCTTGTATACATTTTTATTAAAAAAGGGCCAAGTGCAGGTAAAAGCATATATATATTCGGACCAAACCAGAAAATTGGGGGAAGGGAATATTCACCTTCACCTAGCGCCAGGCGTAAATTATCTTCTCTCTTTGCCAATATATCTTCTTGAAGATGCAACTTCCATAGTTTACTCTACCAAGAAACTCTTAGAAGTAACAGTTGAGTGTTTCCAAAATGTTTAACNGAAGATGCAACTTCCATAGTTTACTCTACCAAGAAACTCTTAGAAGTAACAGTTGAGTGTTTCCAAAATGTTTAACAAGACGAGTGCTGCTTAGCCTAACCGTGGCCACCCACGCTTAAAACAAATGAAGAAAAACTTTACCTTTGAAGAATCTGGGTTTTGTGTGATTTGTGAAACTGAAAGCCGAAAGAATCTAAGAAATTATACAGTCTATCTCACGCGAAAAATGGTTTCGTGTAGATAATGTTGACATGAAAAAAAAAGAAGGAAAAAAACTTATTCTGGAATGCTTATCGTCAATTTCCTGGGTTTAAGTATTTTTAAAAAAGAATTATTAAAGCAGGGTATTCCGACGACAAAACTTAAATGTTACCTGTAACTTTTTGTTGATAATTTGCCTTTAAAACGATATTAGTGAAAGTCATAAAAAAAATTTTCACTGCAGNACGACAAAACTTAAATGTTACCTGTAACTTTTTGTTGATAATTTGCCTTTAAAACGATATTAGTGAAAGTCATAAAAGAAATTTTCACTGCAGTTTTTTTTTTTTGTTTTTTGAGTTTATAATAGACGACATTTTTTTAATATATGTTTTAAACTGTTTGTTTTATATCTTAAGCAAATTAAATGTAAACAAATTTTATTTTGAGAGCAGTTTATTGAGAGAAATGTATGGTCCCTTTCTGGAACCGTGTAACTTTAAATAATCAGTTGCACACTTCTAAACGTTGGAGATCTCTTAGGCCGTGCGTCATCCAAGTGAAGCTATGCAATTGTTACGAATGTGAATGTTTTACTCAAGCCCCTGTTACACTTTCAAATATTTTCCACCAAATGTATTTGTCAATAAAATTTGACAATGAAATTGTCAAGACGAAATTAGAGCATACAATTTTTACATCAAATGAAATTGAGCAAATAATCTTGAATGTGTCTGAATACCCGCAACAAAGTTTTTTATTTAATGAACATAATCTGATTTTTATCTAAAGATAATTTTTAAAACCGGATGCAGCTGTTGTTTTACAATGGAACTCATTACAGGTAGGAAAAATTATAATTTTTTGTTTTGTTTTCGCTTTTAAGCTATATTTTAATTTTATGTTTCGTGGATACTTGTTGCCGGAAGAAATTTATTGTCTTCGATTTTTCACTATTATTGTTCGATATGAAATTGCCAAAGTATTCGTTTGCTGAAAAATATTATATAAATTAATATAAACTAATTTCGTGTTTTGTCATTGCTCGCCATTTTATTGTTTTGTGATGTCGGAAATGGCTATTTTCGTTTCGCACGATTCTGATTGACTGAACCAGTCAAACATCAAACAAATTTTAGAACGGGTCAAATTAAAAAATGTTTGATGAAAATGGGAACCATCTAACTTTATCAGACAAATATGGCGGCGTTAATGACGTTTCAATGACGTCACAGTTTTCCAACTCTATTTGACCAACTTTGCTTGAAGCAATTTGATGGAAAAATTTGACAGTGTGACAGGGGATTATGTGCTAATCTCTCTGTGTATAAAGCAAGAAACATTGACTTCGGTGGCCATACGTTTAAACATTACACTCGTAATACAACGTCAAATATTGAGAACTATTTTTATGAATTCGCTGCCGACATAACTGGGAGTATGCACACTCTAAAAAATTATTTGTAAATTCACTATATGAGTGTATACGTAGAGCGAGAAAGCGCGAATGGTAGAGTTATTTCCCATACATTCATGCTAGCGTTCCTGCATTTGCTCAGGAAATAGTCAAATGCATAGGGAACTTCCCAACTTTGTATAGTAGCGACACTCAAAAATTCCATATTTGTAGCCAGATGTGTGGTATTATGTCCATACGGTATATGGCCTAAAATCTTCCAATTAAGTTTAGAAAGTTTACCAGAAACTTTTTTTTAGAGTGCACGCTATTGTGTAAGGCTACTGTAGTTTATGTGCAGCTATGAGCAGAAATTATTTTTTTCAAAGGTTTGTTTCAAAAGTACTCACTTTACGGTGAACAGCCTTTATAGGCTGTTTACGGTTACCTAAGCACTTTTAGAAATAATCATTTGAAAAATGTCACTGCCCCTAACCTGAATGGCGTGTGTTCAGTAAAGTTGGTAACGACGGAGGGAGAGTAGTTTCTTCAACGTTGAATTAAAAGTGATAGGTAAACATTTGNGAAATAATCATTTGAAAAATGTCACTGCCCCTAACCTGAATGGCGTGTGTTCAGTAAAGTTGGTAACGACGGAGGGAAAGTAGTTTCATGTCTCAACGTTGAATTAAAAGTGATAGGTAAAAATTGTTGAATACTGAAAGTATTTCTTTTGCTTTCTGTTTGTTTTTTTAGTTAATTCCACTTGACGGACGCGTAAATAAATTGATCAGGTCCATGGCAATGTTAATTTTCTATGTGGTGGAATAATACAAACACAGGATGTATACAAGTATATCTTAGGCAGGGCTTTCAAAAACGCTCAGTTTACCTGTCTGCAGGTACGTTGTCCCGTCCCGGCCAGTAACACCCCCCCCCCCCC
>NQII01002095.1:99975-134728 GCA_002778355.1 Clitarchus hookeri | reverse complement strand
TTGAACAAGGCCCGGCAGACACAGCAGCAGCACCCACCGCCTCCGCGTGTCGCCGTGTTTCCATAGCGACGCTCTCCAGGGGAGATCGATCGTTCGAGATGCTCGTAGCGGTGGGGATAGCAGCATAGGATGTGCTGGGGGTGGCCAGACAACCAATTTCGCTATCACGACCCCCACTGCACCCGGCGTCACGGCGCCCACCCCGCCAGTTGTCGTCCCGGGACGTCAGGCCGGCGCCGAGCCGAGGGGTGGATAAACCACAGCACGTGCGCCGCTTTCAGGCGCCTCCCCTAGCGAAATAAAAACATTACACCACCCAAGGTCAAATCCGGGCCATAAGCAAGCATCGCGATGACGGTGTAAAACAGGGTAAACAAGCTTCGCGTGTGTTCTGTTTCCTCAGGATTTTCATAATGTCGTAATGCATCAATCTGTCCAGAAAAAGGAAGGGGCTGCGGTGGTGTAGTCGTTAGATTACTCGCCTCCCACCTCGGCGAACCAGGCTCGATTCCCGGCGGCGGGGTCGCTCCCGGATTTTCGCATGTGGGAATCGTACCGGACGATCCCGCTGGTCGGCGGGTTTTCTCGGGAATCTCCTGTTCTCCCAGGTCTTGCATTCCAGGTGCTGCTCCTTACTCACCTCGATTCACCCTCATCGGCTCTCAAGACCTCGATGTTAAGAGCCGCCAAAATCTCTCCACTCACACCAGTGTTCAGGAAAGATGCAGCATTGTCGGTGTAGTTTAAAACGCTGTTTTACGGAAGAGTTAATATCGTAAACATACGGTTTCTTACAGCGATTTTTGCTGACTTTGACTCTTTCCAACTATCATACAGTATTTATGTTTCAATGACTAGCAACAAAATATTGACTTTTATTTCTGCCCCGAAGAAAGCTTTGCATTGAAATACTCCATAGGTTTCTTTAATTACAATAGACACGACTGCTAACAATGAGACCCATACCACAACTAAGGAGCCCCCTTAAACTGGTTTCGCATTTGAAAAAAAAAAATTACTAATTAATAATTATACAGTAAACGTAGGCATGCACATGGGGTGTGCCGGGTGTGCCCAGACACAACATAATGACCAGCAAATTTTTATTAATTTAAAGTTGTTCCGATGAGTCGGCGTCCAGCCGAACTGTCTTTGTCCTCTCACGCAACAGCTCGCACAAGTCCCCATGAGGCAGGCCGTCAGAGGGGATCTTACCGGTCGCTGTCGCACGTCTATCACGTAAGAAATAAAATATAATGAGTTCTTTTAGCGCTTATGCAGAAGCCAACCACACACAGCCTGCTAATTTCTATTGTGAACCAACACGTTTAACAACATACGTTGAGTTTTCCTGTACACGTCATAATTCTAAAGTTAACACCTAATTTTTCAATCGTGAATTCAGCTTTACTAAAGCATAGTTGGTTCACGGCGATATCACCACATACAAGTAACATCAACCATTAAAAAAAAAATTCCTTGCACTCAGCTGCTTTTATTTTAACACTGAGGTCTATATATTTACTGGGAGCCCCGATAAGACAGCAGTGGCTTGTGTATTGTCTGTTCACGGCATTTCCGCCCTTTTTGAATCAAACCGTTGGAAAATCACCCCACGTATGATTTGTTTGATTGCTTCCTAATATGTCGAGTACTACAAACGTTTTATACTTCCGTTAACATAAAAGTGTTATCCTTGGTTGCACTGCTTATCATTTAACTATAAATTAGAATACTTAATTTATAATTGATACGAATGAAAACAGAAAGAAAGTAGGTGTTTTTGGTAATGCGTGGTAAAAATAGTTCTCATGCTAAATATTATTAAACTGAGTGCGCATAAATGCTGTGCGTTGTCCCTTCGGTGTAATATTCTATACTTAGTTAAAATTTGTTCGCATGAGGCTGAGGAAAAGTCTAAAAGTAGAACTTTAGCTGGGCTTCAGAAAATTTGGAAGTAACCGTGAATGGACTATATATTGTTCGACAAAGTCAAGTGAAACTTCTGTAAATATGTGAAACATAAACCTTGTGCACTTCTCCCCCCTCCCCACTAATTATCACTCTTGACGCAGCAACTTCAAGGTCGTGCATACATTTCGGACGAAACATGTACAAGCGAGACACTTGCAAGCTGAGGTACTTTGTGGTTACCTGTTTGTTGGTAATAGTGTTTAACACGAACCGCGAAACCACGCTTGACGATAGATATACCAGCAGCACAGAGAAAATGGTGTGAAGTAGAGAAAATGTGTTACGATTCTTGTTGGTAGTCGATGGCAGTAAGTAACACGTGTACGTTTTCAAACAGTTCCCTCTTCAACTCTCTTTCCCTCTTACCGCACCCTCGGACTGGCAACCGAACTGGCAACTCAGTGCATGTCACACCTGAGGGCGCCGCCCACTTGGAGCATTTTAGCACGTCTGAGGCTCAGGAGCAAGCGAGCTATAAGGGCGACACTGACACGCGAACCTTGTGTCCCATCACCCCAACGCGCACGGAGCTGAACTCGCGTACATTGTTTCAGTCGTTCTGTGTGCACCCGTGGGACTTCAAGCAATCACACTATCATTTCGTCGTTGGAAAGTCTGAGGCAAATTTCAGTGCAGGTCCCTTAAATAGTGTCGCTTGTTTCCAAGTAAGTTTTTTTGCTATGTTGGAGGGCTTGGAAATAGCATATATAATGTGAATTATGTATTGAAAGTATTATTCGTACCTCATCTGAAGTGTGTTTTCTTTTCGTGCATCGGTATAAATGGGAACACTTTAAGGGGTTTCGTAAAAATAAAATTTCGAAGTTTGAACACACTGCACCGCAATTCAAGCGATAGGTAGGTAGCGCCCTTAAGGCAACTTACAGCGTTCAGTCGCGAGGTCTTTAGATAAGTTTGCGGAGAAATGCACTTCACTACCGGAACATCAGTTTTGTTAGCTTGGGCATTTCCTCTTACCAACGTCCTATTGATCCAGATTACAGCCACGCGGGCAGTAAAAAGGGAGGGGGAAGCTCGAAGATGTCGGCAGATGTTCATCCCGAAGACTGGCATATGCAACTGTCACTGTTATATAACTCATAACTGTAATTTTAAATACATTTTGAAAAATTATGCATGTTTAATTTTTTATAAAAATGGTTTCTACTTTCAGAACTTCTATATCTAAAAAATAAATCAAACTATCATTTTTTTGTAATAAAACAGAATAACTAAATACCCTAAAAATCTAGATAATCAATTTAGCCACTTGAATGCCTTGAAGGGTTCCGCCCGCCTGGCGCTTGAACTACGTTGCAGAGTGTTTGAAATCCTGGTATTTTTGCGAAACTATTAAACGAGCCGCCATATGTTTATCTACAAAAAGACATACCCAAGACGAGGGGAAAAAAAAGGTACTTTAAAGTTACCACGTATGCTGTAAATATTATTTCGGAGCCCTCCAATATAGTTAAAAATGGTTTTTTTTTTTCAGGCTGCCGTATCTTAAAACACACTAGCCGGACACGAGTCAAACTACGATAGGAGCCTGTATTGATCTTTGCTATAGACTTTTCATCTATACAATTATAGGGCCACCTCTGATAGTCCCATAGGTACACACAGTACTACGAGAACCCTGCGCACCAGTTCAGAGCCCTGCGCGTAGCGGCGATGGCGCTTTTGTAGCGCGAGGCAGTGTAGCCCTTATAGCTCCCGCGCTTCTTGGCCTAAAAAGGAGAAAAACGATGCAGGCAGGTGGACTCCTTAATAACCGGGATTGGGAAGGCGGACAGGCGTAGTGTCATGGAAGGGCCGCGTGCAGAACAGTTTGGGGTTCCTGCGCTGTTTGCAAACACTCACATTGTTTTGTGGAACTATTCAAAAGTAAGCTTCTTGTGAATTGTCGTGCTCTTTCCCTAGAAACTTTCGAAATGATTAACTACTACGTACTTTCGACACCTTCGCTTTAAACAAAATACAGAACAGCAAGGGTTCTGAACTGTGCATGTAGCTGTGTAGAACTTTTAATGGGTTGACTGCATTGCTAGATCCTTGACGTTAGCGCCTCTGGATGACCGGCAGAAGTTGCTCTCTGGTGGCGAAGTTGGGCTTTAGTGACATAAGACGTACCATTTTCATGGCACGTGTACCATAATTAGACGTCACGTACCATGTATCATGACGACCTCGCCATGGCACGCAAATGTACCATAATCTGACTAAAATAAAAATATGCAGATAATGACTTGAAAGTATAATGAAAGATAACCGGTTTGTAGCCTGCTTGGTTTTAAGTCGAAAGCCGAACCACTATGATTTGTCTGCGAATTAGAGATTGAATTTTTGAAGGCTTCACAAACAAGATATCGAGATCGAAATGTATTAATATTCTTCAGGTTTCTGGCAATGTTCCGTTGTTCCCTTTTAGTTTGTGAGTTCGTCGTTTGTTGTTGTCAGTCAGGTTATGTATTCTGTGCGGGCAATTTGGCTTATTTTAGTTAACAAATGCATTCCTATGATGTGCAGGCAGGGACCAGGTAATTTTTGTTATTTTTTATTTCAAATACTTCATTTGTGTTTGAAATCAGTAGTGTAACGCTCAAACAACTGTTGTGTAATGAAAGTGATACTGTGCATTTGTTAGAGATGTGCCATAGTTGTATGCCAGTGTACCATTATTTTAAATGCCCCGCACGATGACAGAGCACTGACGATGTAACATCCGTGCTGGGCGTTCCGACACCGTCAGCGACGACAGATAGAGATCTGCTGGAGTCACGGTGCTCATGCAAGCAGTCTCGTCTCTATCCGATTTCTATCCCTTTCGGATACGTGTCGGATTTTCGCACGTGGGTGACATAGCGGAAGCTGCCCATGGCCGGTTGGTTTCCTAGAGGCACACTCGATTCCCTGGCCAACGCAGTCCAAAGTGTCCTGAACGGAAAATAAATCCAATATTTCGATTAAGTTTGTTCCCCGAGTTTGTCATCACGCCATGATCAGGGAAATTGACAACAATTATTCGAGAATTTTCAGAAACAGACACTGAAATTTAGCAGGGTATAAGGTAAGTTTCCTTGGAACCAACATGTAATTTTTCGGGATACAGGGAGGGAAGAACTCACAAAGAAAGTCACAAACACACGCATGAACAACAAAAGTACTTAGCTATAAGGAGAAAATCGTAAAAATATCAGGAACTTTTTCCTGTCACATGTCTAGTTCCTATATCACATTTTAAATTATAATATTAAAGTTTTCAAACAGTAAGTGTAGCTATTTTTCTTTTAAGTCTTAAAAAAAATTCGTCATGAATCCCGGAAAGAAAAGAAGTGCGTCCTCTCGAAATGTAAATATTGCGATAATTTAATGAGCATTCGTAAGGGGTTCCCGAACCGCGACGGTACGAAGATGGTCGTAGTCTATCGGTAATAATTTCAAAATATTTAATTATTATTTATTAAACTTGCATAGACTCAGAACTTCAGTGCATCGCTTCCTTCTGTAAAGGCTTGGCACGGATCGGGACTGTATGTCGCCGCCCTACTACACAATCTAACTTTCAGAAACATTATTTTTCTTCAGTATTCCGATCTCGTTAACCCATCCTGTCCCAAATTCATTAATAAGCTCAAGTGCTACAATATTTTCATTTTTCGACGTGCGGCGCACTTGCGTCGAGCGTGCTTCTCGTGACCAGTTTAACAAAGTGCTGCGTGCTCGTTGACGTCGGCATTAAACACTCGCGGACGAGAGGCGCAGGAACTTCAACGTATCAGATCACTTACGAGGAAGACGCTCAGAGCGCCGCCCACTGATTCCGCGTTGTGTACAGTGCCGGCCATGTATCCTTCACGTGCAACATGACCTAGGTCATGGACACCGAGACCGAACGAGTGCCGAACCGTTTGCAAATTCGCAAGACGAATGAGGGCAATGGCGGGGAAGGACGAAGATCTGGCAGGACGGCCGGCGCAGAGGACGCGGCAGGATCACGCGGGAACAGGAGTTAACAAGAGCAATAGAAGCAGGCGACATCGAGGCGGGACTGTGGGAAGACCGCCAAGCCCGGAGCTGGCGGTGGTGCAGCTGAGAGAAGAACGCCCGGGGAAGGAAAGTAGCGTGGAATTAGCACTGCGCACGGTGTATACATATATAGTCTATTCGCGGTATCTTAGCGCTTTTTTAATCAAGCCTTCGAAAAATCACCATATGTATTATGTGTTTGGTTGTTTCCTAAATATGTAATTTATCACAAGCGACTTCCCTTAACATAAAAGTACTTTATATTTGGTTAAATTAACTTTTATTTCATTTTATCTATATATTATAAAAGTTAATTTATAACTATTACGAACAAACCCAGCTAGGAAATAGGTATTTTGATAATGCCTAGTAAGAAATAGTTCTTATGAAAATTATTATTACACTAAGTGTGCACGAATGCTGGACGTTGTCCCTTTGGTGTAGTTTTCTAGACCTAGTTAAATTTTGTTTGCACGTAGCGGAGGAATATTCTGGAAGTAGAACTTAAGCAGGGATTTAGAAAAGCGTGATGTAACCGTGAATGAACTGAAGTCTGATTGTACTCCATACATGCCTTTTAAGTATCTCTACCGCCCCTAAGGAAAACCTTATCTTGTCATATTAAACTCTTTGTTTTTATAGCTTGTTTATGTTTTTAGAAAAAAAAATTCCTAAATACTCCTATACTGAACTAGCTATTGGCCTTATACATCAGCACAGACATAAATACTTAACTACGAACTCATATTTACGTCACAATATTGATTGGGCCTAATTTTGGCAGAATTAAAATTGTGACGTAATCATGAGTTCGTAGTTCCCTTGACCGGCTGTACTGCTGTGTAAGGTCAATAGCTAGTTGGGCATAAGGGTACTTTCGGAATTTTCTTTTTTAAAAATACGAACTAACTATAAAAATCAAGAATTCAGTACGGCGAAGGAAGGTTTCCCTTAACACGCATCCTCAGCATAACTGACCTTGGAGACTCTGAGGGGTCGCAGTGGTAGAGTGATCAGAATACACGCCTCCTACCAAGTCGAACAGGGCTCGATTCCCGGCGGGGTCAATAGGATTTTCGCATGTTGGAAACGTGGTGGACGTTGCCGTTGGTTGACGGGTTTTCTCGGGGTACTCCCGTTTCCCCACTTTACCTTCCGCCGCCGCGCTATATTTATCTCATTTCACCCTCATCGGCACTCAACCTCGCTGATAAGCGACCGACTAAAAATATCTCAACTCAACTCTCAACTTGGACACGCTAGTCAATGATACGAAATTTTTTTTAATCAGCGACGTACTGTCCGGTTTTAAAGTCGCGTCTACGCTCCATGCGCCCACCGCATTCGATAAGTCTATTTTATTCCATTGCGAGCTCACGCAGCAAAATAGTCCGTAAATCAGCGTGTTCCAACATGTTACACAGGTCGCTGTAACCCGTCCTGTGACATTTGCAGCTACGCCGCAGGCGACGTGAAAGCTTCCTGTTATTGTGACCTTTAACAGGTAATACTATCCCATCGATCCCTTGCAGTAGAAGGCAGGGAGAGTTGAATGCGTACAGGGTGTATTCCAGTCATTCATTTCCATGCAACCTGATATCACAGCTACTTTTTTACAAAAAAATACCGTAACGTGAGCAATCTATCAAAATACAGTACCCATCAAAAGTTTAAGACCATTAGTAAATATGTTAAAATACTTTCCTGCTTTAAAACTTTTGGTGCTATATATGTAATACAATTTTCTAACATCGTTACTGCCGAAAAACGTATTAGCATGATTCAAGTATTGACATGGGACAAATAATTTGCAATTTATGATTTTCGAAACAATTACATAAATCTGGAATTATTGTACACATATTTGTCTGAAAAGTTATGTAGCCCACAATTATTTTACAGCTATTTTAGTCATTTTTAAAAATTGCTTTTATAAAGCACTCGGAAAAGATAAACTAACGAGGGCCATTATACATTTAAAGACAGGTTTTTCTTTTTGTTTATTAAATTAACATTGTAAGAAAAAGTAACTATAAATTCGCTCAAATTAATAAATAAATATTTTTTTTTAACAGTTGGATTTGCGTGATGTGGTATCCAGCTTTAGTTAGTTCTCTTTCCACTCAAAAGATAACATTACAGGTTTGTTACTGGAAATTATAAATTCACTGATTATTGCCGTCCATATTGAGACACACAGCTGAAATTGAAGTTTCGTGCCGTTGTTGTGTGTTGTTACGCGCTCGCTGCTTTGTCCCGCGCGAGCGAGTGGAAGTGAAGGACAGAGTAGTTATGTGATAGCAGCGGCGGCAAGTCATTAGAAAGTTTTGAATGACAAGCGAGCGATACCCAGGAACCGCGTATCTGTTACGAAATTACAAAAATCTAGCCAACACGACAATCTTTTTTGCGGCACCCGCTGCTGACCATGGTTGTATTGAGTGTCTGTATTATCTGAAGAATTTTCTAGTGGTTTGCTGCTCTAGTTTCTCTAAGCTTGACTCAGGGTGCGTCGAATTTTCCAGGTCAAGGCCAGCAGAGTATAAATAGTGTGATGGGCCTCCGGGCGGAGAGTTGTGGTCGTTGGATGAACAAGTAGCTTATTTTCAGCGATAGACGACGAGCGGCGAGAGAAGTGACCAGCGGAAGGGAAATCTGCGACTGCGAGTATCAAGCAATGAAGAGTGCGGCTGGCAAGCTGGACTATTGGACTAGATGCGTAAGTGAAAGACATTACAAATGATGTCAGACAGACTTAACGTGTGTTAATGATGAGTATGAGTTAGTTGACTATAACGAAACAGCGACATTAGGAATGACGTTACTTATAGTTGAAATATACATTTAATGTTGCGCTCACTGAGAAATAAAAAGAATGGAAATAGATAATTTAATACTGTATAAAACAACTGTGTGAATAAATTAGAAATCAAATTAAGTTATTTTATTTTTATTAAGACCTCCATCCCTCACGAATTCAGATACGCCCCTCAGGCGTCTTGTAAAAGTATAAAATGGGGGAGGGGAGGGGAGTGAATTACCATACATAAAGAGGCAAATTATTGGAATGAGTAAATGCAACAAAGCACAACGGGGAATTGCAGCTTAGTTGGTAATTTCTAAGGCATGTGTACCAGACAGAATGAAATGTTTTTTGAAGTCAGGTGCATATTACACATGTGAAAACAATATATTAAAAACACCACAACTGTTCGTATGCTACGTTATGTTCAGTAAAGGTTTTTTTTGCATACGTCTTAAATGATTCCACAGTGTTTTCTTATTTCTGTTGATTATTTGTGTCTTATATAATGTAAAGTTTAAGTTTTCATTTGTAACTTTTTATGTGTATTGTAAGGCACATCCCTACCGGCAAGTCCTGTCTCTCCGCATTGAGTAATGCAACCAGACACACTGGATAAAAAAAGTCGACATTCGCGCTGGAAAATGAAGACTTTCATTAAAAATAAATGGAAAAGGGTATTTCATATGGTATCACGCTAAAACAATTAATTCTTCCGGCGATTTAAGGTTAGTTTCGGACTCAGGTGCCCGTTACAATAAGTCGTCTAGCTTCTACGTTTCATCGTCCACTGTCTGTGCCTCGGCAGTTTTCTGTTTTCACACAATGCTGCAGTCAGAAATCGAGGCGACAGGAATAGCGCAGAATAGTGAAGTGTTTTAATGATCCTCCATTCAGGTTGGTACCTTCGAACCAGTAGCAATTTTATTAGCGCCGCAAATTATGAGTAGCTTGTGGTGTGCTCGCAATACGTGTAAGTGTAAGTTAGGAAGTTCGGAAAGTTCTATAGAAAATTGTTAGGCTATTAACTGATAGGGTTTCGTAATATATTATTAATATTTAACAATGCCTCGGGGTCCAAAGAATGCACAAATATACTGGAAGTAGTGGGTGGGTTCACCCAGTTACTATTTATAAAAACAAAAACATATTGCAAATACTGTAAATATGGAACTCAACAAAAAAACTATTTGATTTAAAAATTATGTTTTAAGTGGAAATTTATTTCATTGTTTGTTGAATAGTCTCATTCAGACTTTGTATTAGTTAACTTATTTTTTTAGATTTCTCAGTTAACTTGTTTATCTATTTTGGTAAATTTTTTCATCCATTTGGCTTTTATTCGAGATTGTGAGTTGGCAACTCTGCACGCGACATGAATCGTCCGCCAACATTTCGTTTCACTGGTGCTGCATTATCTATGCGAGCTCCGATAAATTCAGTGTTCTGAATGTCAACCCAGTATCTCGGCAGGTGCAACTCAGCAGCGCGGAATCGAGTGTCTGATCACAGCTCGTCAGCAATATTGGAACAATAGCTGGCAGTACCGGAATAACTCACCAGCGAAATATGCGAGAATCATCGGAAAGCGGCGTGTTATGGAGTGTTTGTGAATATCTCGACTTTCATTTGATACTGTAGTTTGCCTTTGCCGGGTCGTTATTTCATTTGTCCTCACAGAACCCAGCATGTATACCGAAAAGTTTTCGGTACCTAGAAGTATACGAGGCTTAGGGAATCTTCACTTACACCTGTATCATTAATGACACTAATTTATAGTATCTATCATGTCATCATGTTCAGTCACTATGAAACCCTCAGGCTTGACTTTGAAAGTCAAGCTAACATAATGCAGTATTGAACTATTGTAGGACTCTACCCTGTTCACAAAAGAACGAACAAAAATGGAGAAAGACTAATATATTTTTGCAGGAATTTTGATCTTAAATTAATTTCAACCTATTCCATGGCACTTCCGCATAAGAAAAAGACCTGGAGATTCACAAACCTCCTTTTAGGGGAATTTAAAATAGACCATTTGGCCATTTACAAGAAGAACCAAAAGGAAATTATGAATGTTAAAGTCAAGAAAGGGGTAATTGACTCTAATCACCACTGATGTTTAATCAAAGTAAAGTTTCAACTTAGCAGACCCCAACCCAGAACTGTCAAAAAAACCTACGAATGGATCCAGACTTTCTCAACCGAAACTCAAGACACTTCCCTGGCAAACATTTACAAACCCAATTTTTCCACCTGGCTAGAACTCAAAGAGACACTCTTAAAAGCTGCCCGAAACACTGACCTACCTTCCAGAAAACAATGTGATCATAACAGACTCGCAGAAATTGAACAAGTCTTCACAAAAAATAATTCAAGAAATTTCTACCGAACATTGAGAGAAGAATTTTCAACTTATCAGACACCTAATCTCTGTTTCAAACGTCCGGACGGAACTCTGGAAACTTATAACAAGTAAAATTGTAAACTATTAGCAAATTACTTCAAACACATTTTTAATTGTGAATTCCCGAAGAACAACACACATTTGAAAAACTCACACAAAATCCAGACTCTGAACCTCCAACTTTGGAAAAAGTCAAACAAAAATTCCGTGAACTTAAAAAAAAATCTCCAGGGTAAGATGGTATAATTGCCGAAATGTGGAAAATAGGTCGCGAAATCCTAGCCACAAAGTTTTACACAGTTTTTGAAGATATCTGGACAACAGAAAAAATCCCCGAAGACTGGAAATGCGTGCCAAATTATCCGTTGTACAATGAGGATGATAAAACTGAGATTAATAAGCCTAACTACCGAGGAATTTCCTTGCTACCGGTTACCTACAAAATTCTCTCCAAAGCATTACCAAGAAGTCTTGAAAGACGAAATTGATTCAAAATTTCATAAGGCAAAACCCAGTTAGTGGAAAGATCTCCTCGGTACCTAAAATTAAATTTGGCAACATTTGTAAGGTAGATAAATTAAAAAAACCTAACAAAATCCTTCAACCTTCAAGATTAAATCGTGAGGCAAATAAAGAGAGAATTTCCAAATTACAAAAAGGCCTATTGAACCACATGGAACAGATGTAACAAAAAATCAATATCCCGAAAGGCGAAACTAAGGCATTACAACACAGTAATCAAACCTGATGTATTATACGCATCGAAACCTTGATTATTGGCGGCAGATCACTCATGAAAGACATAGGAAAACAAGAAAGCTAAATTCCGAGGAAAATTTTGGCCCAGTTTGCACAGATGGAATATGGATGAAAAGAAAATATCATGAACTATATCAGCATTCTGCATCTAAGACACTTTCAGGAAAAGACGACTGAAATTCTATGGTCACATTCTCAGAACGAACAATGATAGTAGACTGACTAAAATAATTCTTGCTCTTGCCCTATTATACAAAGTCAAGAACAAGAGGCTAATTGAAATTGAAAGAGACCTTAAAGAAATCAATATCACCGAAGCCACTATACGGGATAGATTTACGTACATTAAGAACATTTATCGACAAACACCAATTTGCTGATAAACCTTAAACCCGAACCAGCAAAACTTGGACAGAAGAACGCAAGAAAAACTAGAAGATGAAGAGATTTTGGGAGAAGAAGAAAGCACAAATATCTGCTGAATAAGTTCAATCGTGCCCCTTAGTTAGGCATAACGATATAAAAAAGGCAATATTGATATTTTTTATTTCTTTATTTCCTGATTGTTCATATTTAAACACACATCCGCAGACACATGCACGCACATATATATGTGTATATATATATATATCCCCACAGCACACACACATACACACACACATGCACGACTCATTCAAACCACTTAATCATACACACACACACAAAAAAATATATATATAACGGACGACATAATACCATGTAAGTTTTGCAGATTGTCACACAGTTGTACGTCTTCATGGAGAGTTTCAGTACATAGACCTTAGTTTTGGGTAACGTTTACTTTCAATGGTTTCCCTGGAAACGATGAAGAAACACTTTGAGATGCTGTCGGGTACGCTCTCTTACCTCGAAGTTCCTCGGCACCTGTAGCTTCGCGATCTATTCTGAAACCCCGTCGACTCCTTCTTCTAGGGTATTCTCAGGGAAATTATTTTTCCTACCGGTGGATCGCGGAGAGGACTTGGTAGTCAGAATTTTAATAGGAGTCTTGGCAGAGTGAACAAGCCATGCATTTTTCAAAGAGCTCGGAAGAACGGGGAGTATAAAACCGCAGAACGCTTACAGTAAGGTGAAAATAATCATTACAATATACCGGTGTTCAAATATTAACAAGCGTAATGCATTAATGAAAATAGGATAAAAACGTAATGTACAAAATAGAAACACGTATGTGTACACGTATAAATGCACATACACTAATGCTTTAAATTGCTGTTTATGAGCATCGCCAAACTTTCGGGGAAGGGACGGGACTTTCATACTAAACTAACGTAAAATGGTGTCAAAAATCCTTAGAATAAAGATGAAGTAGACCGCTCATTCGTCTTCTGCGCATGTACCCAATATTGACCTACCCCAAAGGAACTCAACTGTCAAAGTCACGTGGTCAACAGTGATGAACGGGGTCGTTTATATCTTAATTTTCAAAAGACAAGCACTTTTATATAAATAAAATACTTAAACGTATTCCAATTTAATCTAACTTCATTCCAAATTGGTTAGAGTAAGTATACCCAAGACACAAGACCCAAGCCTCAAGACTCAAGACCATTAACTCAAGACTCAAGCAAGACCCTTGACTCAAAACCCCTGATTAAAGACCCAAGATTCAAGCCTCAAGACCATTGACTCAGGACTCTTAACCCAAGACTCATGACGCAAGACTCAAGATGCAAGACCCTTGACCCAAAACCCAACAACCAACACCCAATATCCAAGACTCAAAACTCCAGACCCTTGACTCAAAGCCCTTGGCTCAAGACTCAAGATCCAAGACCCAAGACTCAAGACCCAATACCTAAAACTTAAGACTCAAGACTCAAAACCCTTGACTTAAGACTCAAGACCCAAGACTCTTGACTAAAGACTGTTGACATAAGACTCAAGACCGAAAACCCAAGGCACTTGACCCCATGTCCCGTGACCTTTGACTCCATGTCCGTGTCCTTAACATTTGAGCCATCTGGTTTCTAGAATTGTCCACTTCATACTCTGTCATTCCATCTTGCTAGTTCATGCTCTGTCATTCCATCTTGCTAATTCATGCTCTATCATTTCATCTTGCTACTTCATGCTCTGTCATTCTATCTTGCTACTTCATGCTCTATCATTTCATCATGCTACCTCATGCCCTGCCATTCCATCTTGCTACTTCATTCTCTGTCATTCCACCTCGATTTAGTAGCCTGCTGATTACACGGTCTCCTCAAACCACCATGTTGGATTACATCACTTCTGAAATCTTCGATTATAACATGTGATCTTGTCCTTTAACAATCAAGATCTTCCATTTAGTTCGTCATTTCTGTTCACTAGAAAAATAACTGTGGTGAATTAGAGCAGGACCGGGCATGTAGACATTTATGTAGGACCTCTCTTCGCCATATACTACACTGAAGCAGACATGCCCAGGTTTGACTCAGCCTTCGCCCTCCCCTCCCTTCATGTCTTAGGGTCAAATTTCTAACACTTTAACAGCATACTTCCAAGACTGAAAAATCAAACCTGCTTAGAATTCATTACAGTATTAATCCACTCTTATTTTTGCTCTACAGCACATATCTTGCTACATTATTATTGTTTATGAACATCCAGTGATTGGCATACAAAATAAATCTTGAAGTACTAACTTTCAAATCATTTATTTGGCCCATATAATTTCATATATTTTTATTATTATACTCACAGTATCGGCTTGTAGTGGCAGATCTGAAAACCATGGCTACCATATTCCCTATATCAGGGAAAGTAGGCATGCTAGGACAAGATACATCAACACTAGCGAGAAATAAAACACTTTTGTTTATTCATTGAAAACATTTATTTTTTACACAAATCAGACTACAAAGATTAAAAAAACATAATCCACACATTCTCCAACCTATACATGCTGTGTCTTTCCAGCACCATGCTCACTTTTCACATAATCTGCTTATACGCAGCTCGAGACAGTCTATGCTAGCAAGAAACCACCCAGAACCCTTAGCCATATATTCTTCTTCTTCACTACAAAATTTTTCTTTCAAGGCCTCTACAGCCTCTGGAATACTATCAACGTTGTAGTACAATGCTTCATTTCCAGTCTTGAATGCCCGCTGGCTGATTTCTTCATCCAAAGGTTAAGGCTTTTCATAGGTACACTCCAGCCAAACATTATATTTTATTGGACCTTCTTCGACTTTTTCTGTTAATTGATTTATTATCCCTTGCTTAATGTGTTTTGAGTCATGAGTCTTGAGTCGAGGGTATTGACTCAAGTGTCTTGAGTCAGGGGTCTTGAGTCTTGGGTCTTGAGTCTGGGGTCTTGATTTTTGGGTCTTGAGTCTTGTGTCAAGGGTTTTAAGTCAGGGATCTTCAATCTTGAGTCTTGGAGATTTTGGATCTTGAGTCAAGGGTATTAAGCCTTGGGTCTGGTTTTTGAGTCTTAAGTCTTGGGTCAATAATCTTGAGTCTTGAGACTTGGGTCAGCTGTCTTAAGTCTTAGGTAAAGGGTCGTGAGTCAAGGGTCTTGTGTCAATGGTCTTGAGTATTTAGTATTGTGTCAATGGTCTAGAGTATTTAGTCTTGTGTCAATGATCTTGAGTATTTAGTCTTGTGTCAATGGTCTTGAGTATTTAATCTCATGTCAATGGTCTTGAATCTTGGGTCTTGAGTCAAGGGTTTTGAGTTAAGTAATTTGAGTCAAGGTCCTTGAGTCTTGAGTTTTGTGTTAGGGTTTTGAGTCTTGAGTCTTTAGTTTTGAGTCATGAGTCTTGAGTTGAGGGTATTGAGTTTAGTGTCTTGAGTCAAGGGTCTTGAGTCTTGCGTTAAGTGTCTTGGATATTGAGTCTTGGTTCGTAGGTCTTGAGCCTTGGGTTAAGTGTCTTGGATATTGAGTCTTGGTTCTTGGGTCTTGAGTCTTAGGTCTTGGGTCCCGAGTTTTGAGGCAAGTGTCAAGAGTTTTTTGGGGAATTTGTTAGAATTTGTTAAGAATATTTTAAATTTTTTATATATTTTTTTTATATTTAAAAAATATTTTTATTAGATTTTTTTTGTTTAATGTTATCCAATGTCAAGGTCAAAGGTCAATGTCGAATGTAAAAAGACCCTCCCAAATACTTCCAGAGGAGGATTGTTTTTGCAAATAAGGGAATCGTTTTTTAAAATGAGGTCATCAGTGCTTTTTGAGTGCTAAATAAAAAATTTTAAGGGAAAAAAGGGAAAATTGAGGGGAAAGGGGAAATCTTAAGCAAAACATAGCCAATTTCGAGGAAAAAAAGGACAATTTTGAGAGAAAAAAGAGAAAAGAGNCCAGAGGAGGATTGTTTTTGCAAATAAGGGAATCGTTTTTTAAAATGAGGTCATCAGTGCTTTTTGAGTGCTAAATAAAAAATTTTAAGGGAAAAAAGGGAAAATTGAGGGGAAAGGGGAAATCTTAAGCAAAACATAGCCAATTTCGAGGAAAAAAAGGACAATTTTGAGAGAAAAAAGAGAAAAAAGAAAATCCAAGTTGGCAGCGGCCAGCGCCTGGCGCCTATCTCAGATCCCCTTATGCCCGAATCGGCATAATCATTCTACTATTCGTATAACAATAGCCGAAGACAGCACCTACACCTCATTGTATGTGATACCGAAACAATTACTATATCGGCTGAAATATAGCACACGTAAAAACATATTGTTTGCACTAATAGGAAAGCTGACAGCGAATTAGGAGTAGTAGTTCCAGGGAGCCTCTTTAAGAACACACTCTGCCGATGATAGCAGTGAGGCGAACCCGACGCAGAAGCCGCAGTGGTAGGACCAGGGCGAGGCTTGTGCCTGTGTAAATTTTTTTTCTAAAATTTTGGTGCACTATATTTTCAAGATTTTATTTAATTTCGTGTGTTCTGATATTTTTGTGAGTACAGCATCAGTCTTTCTCCGGTAGTACGTGCCATGTTTTATTGACTCTGGAACAAGTAATTAATTTTCGTGATTATTCTTGTTTATGTGTTCCAGAGGGACGATGTTTCGGAACCCAGATTTATACAATGTTTTGGATTCCAAGTTTTATTCAAAGTTCACTCCAAGTGTAGACGAAGTATTATTTGAAGTTTTCAAGTATTCATTCCATTTGAGAACTACTTGCCCATATTTACTTTATCTGTCGTCCGGAGCAATATTTCATGTCCAGATTCATGACTTTGTCTGGGGAAGTAACAGCTAGGTGTTTTTATTGTTTTTTATTAATATTGTGATCTTCTGGATCATGTTGATACTTAACTACGTCACTGATTTAAGAACTTTTATTTCTTACAACGTTTGTGACGTACAATATAATTGATCTGTAATTTATGAATTATTGTTTAATACGAATCATTGGCCAAGTATAAGAAAATACGCATTTGTGATATCATTTTAAAGTCAGATAGATTGTACGGAGTGCTCCCTAGGGCTTTTCAAACATTTAAAGTATTCCAAATATTTCAATGCCATAATCATTTCTCGAGTTAATTTCTGCAATTATTTCCGCAATTATTCATTGAATGTTTAACTCGTAACTTGAGCATTTGTTGTATATATATTCAAGAGAGTTAATTAAAAGATTTATTTTGAAACTGCAGTTTTATATATTTTCATTCAGTCTACATCTAGACAATTAATAACTAATTAAAAATATAATTTGTGAAGTACTATTAAAATTTAAATCAGTTTCTATCTAATATGTACGTGGTGTCCCATTTGCCTAGCACATACACCTTCCAAACAATTAAATAGTATTAGTGGCTTAATAGTGTCTGCCATTATGGTAACAGAGGAATATTATAAATTTTACCTAAGTGCCCACAGTATAATATTTTGTTGTTCAGGTGATTATTGATTTTACAACATAATTTATGGACGCTGTGTTTGTTTGTTTATTTACCAGACACTGAGGTAATCTCTGCCACATTAAGCATGGTTGATTATCGCGATTTAAAATGAAGTAGTATATTTCTGAAAGCAAACACATAATTTAACAACCATGCGACACACCACGGCACAGGCTGTAAACACGCCGCCAGTCATGTGCGTTTTATAGACGGCGGGCTGGGTAGACGGCGCCTCATCGCCGAGAACGCCGCTTCTCTTTAACTGTCTCCTGGCGCCGGCATTCCCTCTCTTGTAGATGGGGGACGAGACTCACACTGCCAGAGTTACCAACTCGGCGATTTTTTCACTAGATCAGGGCTGTGTCCAAATTCACCAGTTAAGTAAGGACTCTTGCCTGGCTTCGTTCTCTAGAAAAGTGCATCAAGCTCGTGACATCACTTCGCCGCTGTCGATATTTAGTGGAGTGTAGTGGAGAGATTTGGGCGGCTCTTAACATCGAGGTCTTGAGAGTTGAGTTCAGTTGAGAGATTTGGGTGGCTCTTAACAACGAGGTATTGAGAGCCGATGAGGGTGAAATGAGGGGAGAATGGAGCAGCGCTGGAATGAGAGGGCGGGAAAACGGAAGATCCCTGAGAAAACCCACCGACCAGCGTCATCGCCCGGCACGTCTCCCACGTGCGAAAATCCGGGAACGGCCCCACTGGGAGTCGAACCCGCTTCGCCTAGGTGGGGGGCGAGTAGTCTGACCACTAGAACACCGTGGCCCCACCAAAATTCACAGCCAAGAGCACGAATGCTCCACAGAATGTCCACTTCAGCCAAGGGGACACGACACGTGCCCTTCTTCGAACACTTGGTTTGAAGAATTTAATTTGTCGGCGTTTACAACTTTGGACGACCGCGGAAAACACTTGCCACGTGTCGCCGAAGACAAATGAAACTTGCGCTGAGTAAAATTAGTTAAATAATAAATCGAAGTGGAAACGAACAAAAGCGTCTTAATTCACACGCGAAAACTTTGTCAGGAAGAGCACAAGGGGTCATTACACATGAAGGGATCAAGAACAAGTGAACTAAGGCCCGTCATACTGAATTTGGACACAGTCCTGGTGATTTCAGAAGACGGTCTGGTAGCCTAATTTCATATTTGACCCAGGTCGGAAAATAAGTGATTTCTGTTAAAAATCTGGTGGCAGATCTGGTGATCTGAAGTAAAACTCAATATATATATATATATATATACAATTATCAGATTATCACAATTTTGCTTCTTTAGGATTGTTTATTTCCCTGAAATATATGACGTACAACTAGAAAAAGAATAAAAATTTCTTGAGGTTCATATTACATGTTTTATTGTGTGCACTTACCTCTTTATAGGTGGTCGTGTGAGTTGTCCCTAGTGAAAATAACGATACGGCCTGGCTTCGTCGTAAGCGAAATAAAATTATTGGAACCAATACAGCTTGAGAATACTTTGCGTATGTCTAGCGAATGTGTCATTAAAGTATGTCAGATGGGATTTTTTGCTTTTACTTTGGTTTTAATTTCTGACAGTTGTATATGTAGATGTATATACTCGTATATATATGTATATATGTATATATCAATTGCAACGAAAATAATACACAATATTTCAAGCTGCAATAACAAAGATTTTTACTATAAATGTTGTTTCCATTTAATTATAAATATACTAATTTGACATTCTGGTAGTTTTATGATGATATTTGTGCATTTATTTAGAGAGACATTCTCTTTAAAAAGTTGGCAACTCCGCTCACTCCAATTGAAGGAGCTCGCCAACAATTCTTCGACGCCGTTTTACATACGGCAGTTTCACAGAGATTCTGTTGTCGACGTTTTACTGCGCCGCGGGAGCCAAATCTGGATTGGTTATTACATGCACTCTGCTTTCTGAGGGATGATGTTTTGCAGCTTATTTAAGAGGGTTGGGAAAAAGATAATGAGAATTTTCAACGTCTACGCTTGATTTGTTTGTTCGCTTTGTGCCAAGATGTCGTTGAGAGGGGAAAGATTTGCTTTTACTGCACGGGTTAAAGTTATAGCTGAAAGGGTGAATTATACGGAATTCCTCCCTCCCCCTACCCCCGCGTACAAAGCAGATGTCCGACCAGAAAATATTAGTCGCAATTAATATCGCTATGATTCTCTGGAAACAGTCAATTTTAAAATAGAGTGGTCCTTTTCATTAACAAAACAAAATTTCCTAACTTATTTAGGATGCTAGGCACAAACATACCCTAGATCCACAACATACAACGTGCATCTACCAAATACAATATAGCAAATGTATCCAAAAAATTAACCACATAATTAATATGTTATTAATAATCAATATACCTACCGGAATTGGTGGAAGTATGCAGTGAGTAGCCGTAAAGTGGAACTTTAGCAGGTTTTCAGGAAAGTTAGAAGTAACCACGAATGGGCTATATAGTCCTTTAATGGTTACTTCGAACTTTCCTTAAACGTTGCTTAAGTTCTACTTTCATGCTTCATACAAATAAATCTTAAATAAGTCAGAAAATCACACCAAGAAGACACCGCACCAAATTCGTGTGCACTCAGTTTAATAACATTTTGCACGAGAACTATTTCGTACTAAATATTACGAACACGCCTAATTTACCTTTGTTTATATTCATATTAATTATAAATGAAATATAATTCATATAGAAAAAATAAGTAAAAGTTTTTTTAACTAAAAATTAATATAATTTTATGTTAACAGAAGTATGTAACGCTTGTGATACATGAAATATTTAGGAAACAGCCAAAAATGTCATAAATTGGGTGATTTTTCGAAGGTTTAATCCTAAACGTGCGAAGATGTTGCTAAAACATTACACATTAAAGTAATTTCAATTTAAGGCAGCAATATTTTTGAAAGGTTTTCTTTTAGAAGTACTGGGCTAACTACGAATAGGCTAGAGCTTGAAGCAGTAGCCTANGCAATATTTTTGAAAGGTTTTCTTTTAGAAGTACTGGGCTAACTACGAATAGGCTAGAGCTTGAAGCAGTAGCCTAGTCACACATTACACTTCCAGCACTGAATTGGGTAAGAATGACCTCTTTGATAACATTTTTATAAAAGGTAATTGAAGTTGAACTGTGTAAAATTTTTTTTACATATTAGTTAAAGGAGAATAGCTGTCGCAAACGGAACTCTTNGTAATTGAAGTTGAACTGTGTAAAATTTTTTTTACATATTAGTTAAAGGAGAATAGCTGTCGCAAACGGAACTCTTTACACGGCCACTCTTATGCGATTTTTTGTTTTCTTTGATTATAAAACGGGCGTTGATAAGTTCTGAATACAAGATTACTAGGGGCCGCGGTGGCTGAGCGGTTAGCCTGCTCGTCTCCCACAAAGGCGAACCGCGTTCAATCCCCGGCCGGGTCACTCCGGATTTTCGCATGCGGGTATCGTGCCGGACGATGCCTCAGGTCGGCGGGTTTTCTCGGGGATCTCCCGTTTTTCCTTGCCTCTTAATTCCGGCGCTGCTCCATACTCACCTCGCTTCACCCTCATCGGCTCTCAAAACCACGATGTTAAGAGCCGCCCAAATCGCTTCACTCACTGATTAAATTACTAAATAAAAATTTCCGTTAGCAGTTTTGCTGAAGATGATCGTATATGAATGAGAACACTATAGATGTTAATGTGAAGTACGGGACTGCACTTTGAACCAATGTGAAGTATGGATATGTATCTACTCAAATTTTCAAGAATTAACTAAAAACACTGAAAGAAATCAAACGTAGGGCAACTTATTACACTGCTGCAGTATTATAAAAATAATATGATATAAACTATGATTTCTTAACTTTAAAAAATGCAATTTAAGTTTCCCGCAAAAAAAAACCGTGCGTATGACGTTCACTAAATATACACTGTACATTTTATTTGTTTTTGGCATTCCCATTTTGTAGTAACAGGAGTAATTGTTATTCAGATATGTATGGTATCAAATTTTTTCTTTAACTTTTGCCCCGTAATTTTTCTACCATAGAAGTTTGCGTTGTAGTAATGACACACATCGATACTACGTAGGNTATTATAAAAATAATATGATATAAACTATGATTTCTTAACTTTAAAAAATGCAATTTAAGTTTCCCGCAAAAAAAACCGTGCGTATGACGTTCACTAAATATACACTGTACATTTTATTTGTTTTTGGCATTCCCATTTTGTAGTAACAGGAGTAATTGTTATTCAGATATGTATGGTATCAAATTTTTTTTTAACTTTTGCCCCGTAATTTTTCTACCATAGAAGTTTGCGTTGTAGTAATGACACACATCGATACTACGTAGGAATATTAAGCGTCAGTAAAATTGAGATTAATATTTCTCAAAACAGTTTTGTAACACCTCAATGAATGATTTCAATTGTTTTGGCTACAGCCTTGTTATCAATATATTATTATGTACCGGTAGACTGGAATTAATTTGGGTAAACAGGGTAAAGTGGCCAGTGCGGGTAAAGTGGCCATCAGCTTTTACTCCGCTGGAGAGTGATGCAGTCTGGTGGCGAGGGTTTGAAACAGTTTTGAGGGAAGTCATTCGTGTTTTGAGAGCATCTGAGCAGGTTGTCTTCCAAATTGGTTTGATTTTATTAAAGTTTTTGTAGTTTTATTCATATCTGATGTAAGTTAGGTGATGAATTATGTTCACTTTACTTGATAACTTGATGAGTTTATAATTATTTGCTATAATTCCACTAGAAGATTATGTTTTAGGCTGTCAAACCTGTTGTCATAAAATGTAGTAGATTACTTGACTTTTAAGACAAGCTTTTGTGTAGTGATGTCCAAGAGGGCAAAGTGGTCAGCCACCTAGTTTTAACTAACGGTTAAAAACATTCGTCACTTAAGAGTGCAATTATTCAATTTTGCAAACGGAGAAGTAACACTATTTGGCATGAAAAGTAACGCTAAGATCAGCACTGTCGCTTCTGGCATACAGCCGGAATAATAGACTAAATGTATTTTTTAAACACTCGACCATGGTAGAAGCGTGTTTGCGTAAGTTTTTCGTGACTTTCCAGTATTTAAGCCGCTTCCCAGCTGATGGATGTAAATCATATATCAAGGGGGAGAAACTTTTAAATGCAAAGAACGTAAGTGACCATTCAGTGGCTACTTTACCCGATGCGGTAGAGCAAAATGCTCATTTGTTGTTAAACACATATTTAAAATCCAATAAAAAATAAAAATTCTCTTTACTTAAAAAATAATATGTTTTAATGGTTCTATAGTAACTATATTTTATGTTATGTAGGGCGATTTTTTATATTTATTTTACTCACAGTGGATGATTTAAATATAATTTTACTTTAGAGTAACCATTATACCCCGCTCTCCCGTAAGTTTTATAAGTGCTTAATTTCTAACCTTTAACGCTGTATTTATTTTAGACCACCAAATAACGAATGGTTTTCTTGTATTTATGAAGTTAGCGTTTTACCTGAGCGAAATGAAACGATGAGCAATATATATAAGTGTTTCTCAGTGGACGGATTTAATTTACTACTGCTCGATCGTCAGGAAGGAAACACGTAACATTAACGGGGCCGCGGTTAGACTGCTCGCCTCCCCCCAAGGCGATCTGGGTTCAATCCCCGGCCGGGACACTCCCGGATGTTCGCAAGTGGGAATCGTGCCGGACGATGCCGCTGGTTGGCGGGTTTTCTTGTGGATCTCCCGTTTCCCCTGCCCTTGCTTTCCGGCGCTGCTCCATTCTCACCTCACTTCACCCTCATCGGATCTCAAGACCTTGTTGTTAAGAGCCGCCCAAATCTCTCAACTCAACTTACCATTAAGGGGGAAGTATTCTTGCCATCTTGGATTTACGTATTTTCTCCCATAACTTAATTTTCGGTGTAAATTTTTAAAAACCAAGCTAGTCAAGGCATAGAGGAGATCTTAACAATTATTTCGAAATCCAACTTATTTTTCTTGCATGATTAGTTTCACATCTGTAACCGTAATAAAATATTATCCAATTATTTATTAATTTCAATCACACATGGGAAAATACACGTATAATTGAAACCGTAGAAATTAAAAAAAAAAATCGTTAAGTAGTATTTTGTGTCATGTCTAGTTTTGATATTTTATGTCTGGTCATTAATTTTTGTTACAAAGATTTGTAAGAAAAATTGAAAATGGAATGGATTTAACTCATTCACAGTTGCGTTCTATTTCCGGCTGGGCCACGGCCCGCGGGTACAGATGTTTGTACACCCCGGGCTTGTCGGCATGTGGTCGCATTTACCATCCTCCATCCCCGAGCCCTCCCAGTTTCCGTGACGCTGGAGAATTGTTGGGGCGAACTTATCTCGCTTGTAACTGTCCCCGCGAAACGCAGGCATATTTACGGAACTCCAGATGTAGTTTCGCACTTCCTACAGCCGAATAAAAAATAAGCACGCTTCATGTTTCCGGCAGAGCTGCTGCGGCATGCTGCACAACCGCACCGTATGCGCTTCGTGGGGGGGAAAAAAAAAAAAGTTGCGAATACTTTCGGAGCAGCCCTCTCTCTCCTGTGAGAGGTAGATACGTGTTTTCTGGAATCATTGTATCACGGATATACTTCAGAACCTACAATAAAAATAATTGTACCCACAGTGCCACTATTCATTTTATTACTCTGCTCTAAGAATAACATGTTTTGAGAAAATATTTGGAATTCTTTTGTNGTTAGACTGCTCGCCTCCCCCCAAGGCGATCTGGGTTCAATCCCCGGCCGGGACACTCCCGGATGTTCGCAAGTGGGAATCGTGCCGGACGATGCCGCTGGTTGGCGGGTTTTCTTGTGGATCTCCCGTTTCCCCTGCCCTTGCTTTCCGGCGCTGCTCCATTCTCACCTCACTTCACCCTCATCGGATCTCAAGACCTTGTTGTTAAGAGCCGCCCAAATCTCTCAACTCAACTTACCATTAAGGGGGAAGTATTCTTGCCATCTTGGATTTACGTATTTTCTCCCATAACTTAATTTTCGGTGTAAATTTTTAAAAACCAAGCTAGTCAAGGCATAGAGGAGATCTTAACAATTATTTCGAAATCCAACTTATTTTTCTTGCATGATTAGTTTCACATCTGTAACCGTAATAAAATATTATCCAATTATTTATTAATTTCAATCACACATGGGAAAATACACGTATAATTGAAACCGTAGAAATTAAAAAAAAAANACCCAATTATTTATTAATTTCAATCACACATGGGAAAATACACGTATAATTGAAACCGTAGAAATTAAAAAAAAAATCGTTAAGTAGTATTTTGTGTCATGTCTAGTTTTGATATTTTATGTCTGGTCATTAATTTTTGTTACAAAGATTTGTAAGAAAAATCGAAAATGGAATGGATTTAACTCATTCACAGTTGCGTTCTATTTCANCAAAGATTTGTAAGAAAAATTGAAAATGGAATGGATTTAACTCATTCACAGTTGCGTTCTATTTCCGGCTGGGCCACGGCCCGCGGGTACAGATGTTTGTACACCCCGGGCTTGTCGGCATGTGGTCGCATTTACCATCCTCCATCCCCGAGCCCTCCCAGTTTCCGTGACGCTGGAGAATTGTTGGGGCGAACTTATCTCGCTTGTAACTGTCCCCGCGAAACGCAGGCATATTTACGGAACTCCAGATGTAGTTTCGCACTTCCTACAGCCGAATAAAAAATAAGCACGCTTCATGTTTCCGGCAGAGCTGCTGCGGCATGCTGCACAACCGCACCGTATGCGCTTCGTGGGGAAAAAAAAAAAAAAAGTTGCGAATACTTTCGGAGCAGCCCTCTCTCTCCTGTGAGAGGTAGATACGTGTTTTCTGGAATCATTGTATCACGGATATACTTCAGAACCTACAATAAAAATAATTGTACACACAGTGCCACTATTCATTTTATTACTCTGCTCTAAGAATAACATGTTTTGAGAAAATATTTGGAATTCTTTTGTNACACAGTGCCACTATTCATTTTATTACTCTGCTCTAAGAATAACATGTTTTGAGAAAATATTTGGAATTCTTTTGTAAGGATATAATTTATACAAATATAATTTATACAAGTGGTTTTTGAGTCGGCCATCATGTACTGGCACACACATACGTGCCGAAGCGTTGGTTCCTTGTGAATTTCACTGATTTGCTACGCACAAACGGCAGTAAAAACTACTATAGCCAACTGATTGAAACTACTGAATCGAGTTCAGCATGCATCCCTTGGGCATCACGAAATAGCTTGTTTCTTCACGATAACTGCGGCTGGAGTTATTAATAAGCTTTTCAGCCAAAATAATGTAAGGGGATGGATGACCTTCTGTTTACTAATTCCCCCTAGATATTGTAGTACAACATACTGGGGAAAGATATTTTCTGAACGAGAGCATACAGGATGTCCATAAAGCCTTTCCCTCATTACAAAAATCAAAACTAACACTAAAACTACACAAGTTATCAAAGTGCTGTTTTCACCAAAATTACGTTACTCTGACTGACACTGTCTGTCTGTCATTAGCGGGCATACTACTAAGACGCATGACACCTAAATCGTCCAACCATGAAAGTCGATCTCAGTTAAAGTGTTATGAAATACAACTGATCGTGAAATCTTTTCGCGAAAATCGGGTGCCCCTAGATATTGGTTTCTATCATTGTACACACATGGCCATAAGACAGCATGCTTACAGTGTCTATTAGAAATGTCGTCGACCCATAGGCTGTGCAGTATAGCTGTATGTTGCGACGCACAAATTCGAAGATATAACCGGCGTGGCACTGACAGTACCTGATGTGCGAAGGTACATCCTCCAAGTACAGCGGCTAGAGCGCTCGCCTTCCACCAAGGAGAACCGGGTTCAATTCCCGGTGGGATCGTGATCGGGTGAGGCGAGCAGGGAAGAAGCGTGGACCAATTACGAGGTCGCCGACGATTCCAGCCCAGACATTAACAGAGAATCTCACTTGGTGGCTTTCAGTAGGCGTGGTTCGTGAGTTCTCGGCAGCCCGTGCCTGACTGTTAAGACTCTTGAAGAGTTAGACTGTAGTGGAAGTGGCTTCATCTGTAAAAATAATCTTCATCTTCAGAACACCACTGCAACATCCAGTTGCAGATTTCAGACGTTTCACAAAGTCCACTGGAACCAACGTCTGCACCTGCTGTAAGCTGCGTGGGTGTAGTAATTACTCACGTAGGACGTTCGACACTTCTAAGCGCCCAACACCCATTTCGTATGCAATGGACTCCGTGCTCACCTCTGCACATTTCAACACTGCCTGTTCGAACCTGGGTGTGGCACACGTCGTGTAGCCCGAGTGTCGAGCTTGTCACTACAAGATGCCGAATTCCCGCAGTTTCAGTTCTAGTAGAGTCGTGGATGCATCGCATGCGTTATACGTGTGTTGGGGTATCGTGAATGGTACAACCTGTCTGCCTCGCCATCGTTTCTACGTGCTTTCCCCATCCATCAGCTCCGACAAACTGTACGCCAGCATGCCGACGACAGGCCACTATCGCCGGTAATCACAGCACGACTTCTGCGATCAGTANATCAGCTCCGACAAACTGTACGCCAGCATGCCGACGACAGGCCACTATCGCCGGTAATCACAGCACGACTTCTGCGATCAGTACTTGTCGGCGCGCAGTAGTACCTACACCCAGTCGTGAATATGACAACCCACATGCTGTGCCTACCCGTCCTTGCAAATTGTCTTTGTCCATTTTATCTATATGGAATCTCGTTAAATAATTGCTTACTTATCGAAAAATGTTTCGTTTGCACCCATCTACCCAACCCTAATATTTAATACGATTTGTTCGAATGCACCCGGTTGCCCCAGAGACGATTTACAATTTAAAGAAATCAATTACAAAAAAAACATTTGACTGGACAGAGGAAACTCGAAAGAGGGTTTCTTTGTAATACTGTCTGACAGGCAAAATTAGTTTCACTTTCTCCATTTAGCTGTGTAGAGTACCACGCGACCAAACTATTTTCTCTTTCGTGTACTGCGGTCTGTCGTCGAAAATTCGTGGAGGGGCGCAGGAGAATTCCCTCCTTGTACCAGATCGACTTGGATTTTAAGTGTTTTGATGGTATTCTGAGGTTGAATTATGTGTATAAGGCACCTATTGAATCCGTTCAAAGGAGGGAGGAGATTGTTCTGCTGAGTAAAACGACAAGATTAATATAGTTATACATTAGTCTGGGCAGTTTTCTGACCCTGTTCGCAGGAAGCTGTCCCCTACTGGTCTTTTGTTGACGAGTGATCAGCATTAATACTTACCCCAGTATTGGGAACAGCACAGTAGTTGGTCGTTAACTGCCGTAACTGTTGTACATCGCTGGAATGAATGACATACGTCTGATCGAGGTAGGCCGCGAGGTGTCGCTGGGGCGCGGACAGCTTTCTCCAGTTGTACACTTTTAAGTGTTCTTTAAATTTTCAACCCCACACAGAGTTTTCATTTGCCAAATGATAAATATATGCGTGTGGGTGTTCAGAACGAAAAAGCTATTGACTAGTGTAAATACTTTGTTTATTTTGAGTATTTAATTTGTACCCTACTGGAAGGATGGAAACTCTTATTNCTATTGACTAGTGTAAATACTTTGTTTATTTTGAGTATTTAATTTGTACCCTACTGGAAGGATGGAAACTCTTATTACATTTATAAAGATATACTCATCAGATACTTACATTAGGATGAACTTAAATATATATTTTTTACAATGCTGGAGTTGAATTCTAGTATAGTTCTTTTACACACCTACAGTCTTATGACTACTACCATTGTAAGTCAAACATTTTAGTGGAATTGTTTTGGGGAAAGCCTTGGGTAAGCATGTTTTCTATTGTTAACATAAGTAGCACATGGAGCAGATCATATGTCGGTTGATATTCTTTTCTTAACTTCTCTTGCTTTTGGCAGTCTCAAATAATCAATGTTTGATACTTACATTTCAGATTATTTTTATTTCACGCTTAGATTTTCTTTTGACTGTCGCTCCTATGGCATCAGTTATCAACTTCTCTGGAACCTGATTATGGCACTCCCACATCGTACCATCGCTCTACCTTACATCTGACGCGACAGTGAACAAGGCGATGACACCATTACCGATTATAAGTAATCGCTTTGACATGAGACTGACAAACGTCTAAATACAGAATTGTGGTGTAATATTCCACTTTTGAAAATAACTAAGCTCTTCTAATTTCTCAAAAATATTATTATTCTGATTTCAGTGCTATAAATAACAGCCTGAATACATGCACGAGGGTATTTTGAAATAAATNCAAAAATATTATTATTCTGATTTCAGTGCTATAAATAACAGCCTGAATACATGCACGAGGGTATTTTGAAATAAATTGCCGAAATCTTCATTGTCCGCTATCAACTCACTCTGCCTCCAATTTGTAGAGACGATTAGGACAGAGGCTAATACAATTTATCTGCAGATGTCGTAGGACGCGTTATAGTTATCTTTGTAACATTTGGGAACGCCATGATTTATAGGTAATTTTGTTGTATGAGTTCAAACTGTGACATACGATAGCGAAACAGTATCGTAATATGGNTGCCATGATTTATAGGTAATTTTGTTGTATGAGTTCAAACTGTGACATACGATAGCGAAACAGTATCGTAATATGGTGAGCTATTGGCGCATAGATGAAATTTAAAAACGAACAGTGTTTTCATTGTTTGAAAAATTATCTGCTGCTGATTAGAGTAGCTAAAATGAGGAAGGTAGAGAACGCAGGTCAAGGGTGAACAACGATACTGTAAAGGAAGTGTGGAGGCACATCCATTCACCGCCACTAGTAAACTTGCCCGACAGTGCAACGTTTCCAGTTCAACAATTTTCCGAACATCTACAGCAAATAATATAGGTACAAAAATTGACATCTGGCACCGCATGAATGATGGAGAGTCACTAACAACAACTGCTGGACATCTGCAATAACCTATTGGATCGTCATTATGAGGCCATAGTCGATCTTATCATGACGTGTGATAAGGTGAAAGTGCACTGTATTAAATTACTCGAGTGAATGAAAATTGTATCTAATAGATCAAAATTTCAATTCACATTATTGTTATTTGCTAACTGTTATATGTTTATTAGTTTTGATGGTTTTGCATTTTATGACGCGATTCAGACATTTTACCCTGTCTATTGTATGTATTAGAATTGGTTCAACACGTACCTCTCGAAAACTCAGATACGCCATTAGTATGATGTGTGGGTGACTCTTTACAATTGATAGGTATAGGCAGCTATAGCAAGCGAAGGTGGCGAGGTGACCAAATTTGAACCGTTCTGTTGTGTTACATGATAGCAGTTTTTAGATACTGAAAATGTGTCCCAAAGATCTGGACAAGGAAGATCTAGAGGGACGTCACGAGAGCGCCATTAAGGACTAGGATGGCGCAGCAATTAGAATCGGACTTCACAGCATCAACAATGCACTGTAAGTTTTCGGATTTGCAGAACACCAGACGCTCAGACGAAAAGACCTCTATGCCAGGATGTGTGCAATATGCGTCCAGCTAGTACGCGTTCGTAAAAGTAGGCGCTTGTAATGGTACTATCAACGTGTCAACTGGCCTAAAGAAAAATGGCCCAAGTTTTGTACACACACTAGGTAAGATTCNTGTAATGGTACTATCAACGTGTCAACTGGCCTAAAGAAAAATGGCCCAAGTTTTGTACACACACTAGGTAAGATTCAATTTCTGAAGTGATTCCTGGAAAGTTCACACCTGGAAGACAGAAAACATGCTTCCGGAAAATAGAACGACATGGAGTAAATGGATAATTGTACAGGTAACCAGAAAACCACCTCTCCATGTACTTGTTAGCGTNAAAATAGAACGACATGGAGTAAATGGATAATTGTACAGGTAACCAGAAAACCACCTCTCCATGTACTTGTTAGCGTAAAAATACAAGATCTAAAACGACCATTAGTTACACAGGTGTGATCTTGGATATTGAATCCTTATGGTTGTTTATTTCGAATGTGTGTAATAAGCTGTAACTTCGTAGTCCCAAACGATTTAATAGATCATTTCGGCTTTACGGCTAAATTTTCAGTGTCCATAGTGAAATTTTCGTGCACAACTGTTGATGTCATAATCCTGTAGTACAAATTTATGAATAGGTTTTAATGAATTTTGATAACAAATTTATCNGCACAACTGTTGATGTCATAATCCTGTAGTACAAATTTATGAATAGGTTTTAATGAATTTTGATAACAAATTTATCCTGTGTACACTACTCACTAACCGAAAATATGTTAATAATTGTCGCTAACATTGCAATAACTTTATAATTATACTCTGAGAGTTTTAACAATTAGTTTTGTACTACCGAGTAACAAATAAATGTTCTGGACACGTCTTAAAAGTTTCCTCTTTATAAAAAAATTGGTATTAAGAACCAAATCCTTGAGTTACGGGGGCGATAAGGCCATTTAACTTCCAGTTCCGCTATAGAGTTCCTGTCCACGTCTTTAAAATCCAGCGATGAATGTTGAACCGTTGCATAACATGATTTTGTTTCTTCTTTAGTGTAGCTGTTTTTAGCTTGTTTACACTTAAGCCACAAACACGTAGTTCTGCAGATGACATCGCACCAAGTGCGCAGTTAGTGCCTTACTGCTTTCTCGAGAATGGTCTCAATACAGTCAATATCCGCTGGCTGCACACTAGTTACTGGTTTCTGCTACTTGCATTGATAATGTATAGTTCTGAGGAAACAACAGCATGCCTTTTAGACAGTTCACGCCCCAAAAAATGATCACGAACAGTGTTCCGAGCAGCAGTGAAGCACTGACTTGTTGAAATAAAAGCAGTATTTGACTTCATCTATATACTTAAACACGTGACGTTGTTCAACTTGTGTGCATTTTCCTGGTGCGACTGATGGATGTGTAGTTCGGTGTGTGAGGCCCCATTGCTAAAGTTTTCTTCATTCGTCTCTCGTGGAGAGTGTCTCATAACGCGCTACTAATTGAAGAATTTTGGTCAAATGGAGCAATCAGAGCCAAGTACAACCATTGCCAAGCATGCATTGTTTCTCTTAGTATACGTCCGTGCCTCTCAACTGGTCCCGTTGACATGTTTCAAGTACAGTAGCATATGGTGAACTGTTGCAAGGTATGCTGGTGTTTGCTCACAACTGTACGCTCTCGGTGCGCGCAGCAAGGACCAATAACCACGCCACAGAGCCTGGGGGTACCAGTACTGAACGTACTGTGGTCACTCACGAGCAAGCAAGAAGACACTCATTACACCTACAATGTGGACTATGCACAGTAGAGAACATACCTTGCGAATGAACACCAGCTATCTCTGGTATGTTGTGGGAACCCATTTCCAAAATTTTTCTTCTCAGAAGAATGACATGATCAGAAACTAAAATCTACCATCGATTAAGACAAAACCAAGTAAGCACTTTTGAAATAAACTTTTGGAAAATGCTGATATGCTGATATGCGCACAGTAATGTTGGTAAATAAGGAGAGAAAGTAGTCCCATTTCTTATCATTGAATCAAATGTGTTAGGCAGACATCTNAAGTTTCGCAGAGCATAAGCTGTTCACGGTTAATTGAGCACTTTTGAAATAAACTTTTGGAAAATGCTGATATGCTGATATGCGCACAGTAATGTTGGTAAATAAGGAGAGAAAGTAGTCCCATTTCTTATCATTGAATCAAATGTGTTAGGCAGACATCTGTGAACACTAAAATTATTTAGTTTGCTTTCTGTCTTTTTTTAGTGAATGTAAGTGTAAAAATTAGGAATTTGAAAATTTTTCTAATTTCACAGTTCCACTTGATCGACACACGAATAAAGTGTACAAGCCCACGGCAGTGTTAATTGTATATATTGCGGAAGAATACACAATGTGCATAAGGAAAGATTTGATCGGCACATTGGATTTATGTATTTTTTCCATTGCTATTTTAGAGGTTAAAATCTGAAAATGCGACTTTTTTTTAGGGCATAGTAAATTACTTAATAATGTTTTAGAGATAATTATTGTTTGACCTCTTGTACTGCCATCGCTTCTGCAGTCTTTCTCAGAAGATATTAAAAAATTAGTTCCCATTTATTCCATATGGTAAATAAATTGAGGTTCTTCATTGATAGTACAGTTATTGAGAAATTTGAGTGATAAACAACGCTTTGTAAAAGAAACGAATTTTGATTAAATTTGATGACTCAAAACTGGTATAGTCCATTCATGGTTACTTCCAACTTTTCTGAAGACCTGCTAAAATTCCACTTTCAGGATATTCCTCCGCCTAAGCGAACAAAGTCTAGGGAATTACACCAAAGGGACAACGCACCACATTCGCGCGCACTCAGTTTGATAATATTTTGTTTAACAACTATTTCTTACTAGGCATTATCAGCACATTTATTTNAAGCACTTTTGAAATAAACTTTTGGAAAATGCTGATATGCTGATATGCGCACAGTAATGTTGGTAAATAAGGAGAGAAAGTAGTCCCATTTCTTATCATTGAATCAAATGTGTTAGGCAGACATCTGTGAACACTAAAATTATTTAGTTTGCTTTCTGTCTTTTTTTAGTGAATGTAAGTGTAAAAATTAGGAATTTGAAAATTTTTCTAATTTCACAGTTCCACTTGATCGACACACGAATAAAGTGTACAAGCCCACGGCAGTGTTAATTGTATATNTTTTTCTAATTTCACAGTTCCACTTGATCGACACACGAATAAAGTGTACAAGCCCACGGCAGTGTTAATTGTATATGTTGCGGAAGAATACACAATGTGCATAAGGAAAGATTTGATCGGCACATTGGATTTATGCATTTTTTCCATTGCTATTTTAGAGGTTAAAATCTGAAAATGCGACTTTTTTTAGGGCATAGTAAATTACTTAATAATGTTTTAGAGATAATTATTGTTTGACCTCTTGTACTGCCATCGCTTCTGCAGTCTTTCTCAGAAGATATTCAAAAATTAGTTCCCATTTATTCCATATGGTAAATAAATTGAGGTTCTTCATTGATAGTACAGTTATTGAGAAATTTGAGTGATAAACAACGCTTTGTAAAAGAAACGAATTTTGATTAAATTTTATGACTCAAAACTGGTATAGTCCATTCATGGTTACTTCCAACTTTTCTGAAGACCTGCTAAAATTCCACTTTCAGGATATTCCTCCGCCTAAGCAAACAAAGTCTAGGGAATTACACCAAAGGGACAACGCACCTCATTCGCGCGCACTCAGTTTGATAATATTTTGTTTAACAACTATTTCTTACTAGGCATTATCAGCACATTTATTTNTCATTCGCGCGCACTCAGTTTGATAATATTTTGTTTAACAACTATTTCTTACTAGGCATTATCAGCACATTTATTTTCCTCTGTTTTATTCATATTATTTATAAATGAAATATAATAATATATTAATTAAATGTTCAATTGAATTAAAAATAAGGTAGTTTTATGCCAACACAAGTATAAAATAATCGTGAGACATGACATATTTATGAAACAACCAAAAGTGCGATACACGGGATGATTTTTCAAAGGTTTGATTAAGATGTTTGAAGATACCGCGAATAGATTATAAAACCACAATTATTTATATCTCTCCCTCTTAAGCAGTATTTTCAGAAGTGCTCAGTTGAGCGTGAACCACGTGTAGCAAGACAAGCAGCATTGGGTTGAGCGGGAGTAAGCGGGGCACTCACCTCCAAGTCGTGGCGGTGCAGCTCGATGTGCAGGGGCGCCCTGGAGGGGCGGTGGTGCTGCTGCTGCTGGTGGTGTGGGTGCGCGGTGGAGAGCGGCGGGGAGGCCTGGT
>NQII01002095.1:81239-99930 GCA_002778355.1 Clitarchus hookeri | reverse complement strand
CTCCGCCAGCGTCGGCTGGATGTGCGTCACGAACTGCGCCATCGTCCCTTCAGCCGAGCTGCTTCCACACCACACCACATCGCAGTTGCCAAATTTTACGTTTATAAAAAAAATTACTCTCTGGAAACTAGCGTACGAGATTATTATTGACACTATAGATAAAATAAAGAAAATGTTACAACACACCATACTATGTGTTGTAAGCATTCAGTACCATATTCCACCTGCAGTGTTACAAAATAATTGACAACTAGTTCCCAAATAATTATCCTTAAAATATACAGAAAAAATTTTACTCTGCACTGTTGCAGCTTGTGCCTCTACTAGTCTCACATTCCCTTTTCTGCCTCACCTACATAACCTCACTTTCTAGTCCCTTTCGTGCATAACCTCACTTTGTCATGAGCATAAAACATCTCTTTCTCATTGATCTTAGACAATACTTCGCAGCCAGACAACCTTCCTCTTACTGAAAGCTCATGCGCACTTTTCTACTTTTCGCTCAGCCTCCTTCCAGTTATCATCTCTCATACAAACACTATTTTCTGTTTTACTATCACCACGTTTTTCCTACTTAAAAGTAGCCCGTGCCCATGCGCTATAGCCATACAAAATACAAAAGGGTATGTTAAACTAATTATAAATAATNACTTAAAAGTAGCCCGTGCCCATGCGCTATAGCCATACAAAATACAAAAGGGTATGTTAAACTAATTATAAATAATGGCAAAAAAGACAGTCTATAGATAACTCTCCACAGTTCAACATGTGCAGGCACACGTGCTGCAATCAGGACACAATGACATGACGAATGGCACTGCATGTTTTCTAAAACTTTGTCAAAGGTGGTTGGGTTTTTCGTGTACGCCTTTCCTTGGAGTTCTCCAGGAGTTAAAAAGCAAGTTTCTAAGTTTGGAAAATGCAGTGGCCACACACTCTTTCTCATTGTTCGTACTTCAGTGAATTTATCGTTAATCGTGGCTGGAGATGATAATTCCCCCCGCCAAACGCTCTCTGCGCGACTGCTTCCTTGAACTCTCCGTGGTAATAATTGACTGACTCTCGAACTAACCTCTCGGCTCGGTAATAAAGAACTGATCCCACCTTCCCTGCAAGGAGGCTTATATGCTCTCTCGCTTCCTTCCCTAATTGTCTGCACGTGGTGTCGCCTTGTTGGGGGAGGGGGTGGTGGGACGAAAACAGAACAATGCCTTTCCCAAAGCATGCCCTGGTTCCTGAAGGTTGGGGGGCGGGGGAAGGTGGCACCTTGCCCCTAGCTTACTCTGTCAGCTATTTCTCTGCGGTGCTTGTCCACATTGTCGCGGGGGTGTTTCCAGCTTGTCAGCTGTTTCTCGGTGCGTATTTTCTGATTTCCGGCGAAATACACATGATTAGTTTGTGATATCTCGGCGTTCAACAGATCTCACTGGCTCGCTAGAGGCGTAGGGGGTGAAGGGGGTGGGGTGGTGGCAGGGCGACGCCTCAGCGACACGTGTGGCTTGTCAGCGCGTGTTGGCTTATGCTTGACCTTTGCCTGTGAGGACGACTGCCACATGCCTCTCTAATTCCCTACACTGGTTATGCGGGCGGGGAGGGGAGGTGGTTGTGGGACAGCGCCGCTCTAATACGCCTAATGCGTCACACGTCAAACTGTTGTAACAAAGAATGTTAAACCCAAGTTCATGAACTGTATGCCGCATGCCAAACACTAACTCTGAGATAACACAGCAGTTCTTGGTGAAATAGATAAGGATTATCTGTAGNCTGTATGCCGCATGCCAAACACTAACTCTGAGATAACACAGCAGTTCTTGGTGAAATAGATAAGGATTATCTGTAGCCAAGCACATATTGTTCTGAAGGCTCACATGCCTGGTTGAACGTTCCCAAAGTAAACCCGAAGTTCAGTAAATCTTCTGACAACTTGTTAAACAACAACGTGCCATAATTCTCATTTTTTTGCTTTGGCAGTTCCCCTAAGCTTCTGTATAGGTTACAGGATATGGCTTCAAAGTGAGTGATGGTATGACAGGATGTTTAGAGGCACGTTGGCTTGCCGACTTAACTTCATTTTTATATCTTTGAACTCATTGTAGTTTTTGTTGAATATCAGCAACCGCATCTCGGGCAGGCCTACAAATGGATGTTTCTCTGCTCCTTTGCAGTGCCTGTTTTATTCCATTTTCGCAATAGCTGCTAAATGGCGTGTTTGGCTGGGGCACTTCTGCCAGAAAAAGTTGTTGTAAACCAAGAAGTATTCGAAGGTCATTTATCATGGTGAATGTTGTACCAAGTGTTGCATTGCGCCCTAATCATCGGTTGAAGTTGAGCATCTGGCAACNACAAATGGATGTTTCTCTGCTCCTTTGCAGTGCCTGTTTTATTCCATTTTCGCAATAGCTGCTAAATGGCGTGTTTAGCTGGGGCACTTCTGCCAGAAAAAGTTGTTGTAAACCAAGAAGTATTCGAAGGCCATTTATCATGGTGAATGTTGTACCAAGTGTTGCATTGCGCCCTAATCATCGGTTGAAGTTGAGCATCTGGCAACNCCATTTATCATGGTGAATGTTGTACCAAGTGTTGCATTGCGCCCTAATCATCGGTTGAAGTTGAGCATCTGGCAACATCGCATTGGACGCGTGTTACACTTGTCGCCGTAGTACAGCAGTAGATTTTCTGTTAAGAATAGTTAAAATAGTTGTTACATTTGTATCGTTTTACAGGGTAGTTGCGTTTATGCACCCTTGTCACATTCCCCTTTACAAATGTTGAAATGTGCACATAGGTTTCAACTTAAACAGACACAATTACGATCCCAACTGTAGTATGCAGATATGAAATAAACATTCATGTATAACATAAAGTACCGCCGTAAATAATAATAATGAGAGGAAGAAAATAAACTCAGTCACACATGCATCCCAGTAACTTATCACAAACGTTCTTGGATGTTCGGTAACTGTTTGAAGTTGCCCCCATTAACAGCAAGACACATCTCAAGGCGTCGAATCAATCCCTTCTGGGCGTTCAGCAGCATTTCCTGAGTAACTGTAACAACGCCAGCATGAATGCGGCCTGTTAACTGGAGCATGTCCTCAGGTTCGTTGTATTCATTCATACACGACGGACTTCAGATGACCCCACAGAAAAAAATTCGAAGGGATTTAAATCCGGGGACCTGGCTGGATATTGTACGGGACCATCATGACCAATCCAACGGTCCGGCGCACGTCGCGATGTGATGTCGCCAGACTCTTAACTTCAACCGCAAATTAGGGCTCAACGCAACACTTGGCGCAATTTTTACAGTGATAAATGGCCTTGGAATACTTGTTGGTTTCACGTCCTGGTATTCTTATGCCGTCGTTTCCGGACATCTATATCACCACTATGGTAATCCTTTCTTCTTGACAATACACCATCTTTCCGTATATTTTGCCTCTACTCGACTGGAGCGGATTATACTTGTTCAGTGAAATAAAAAATAAGCGTGATAATGACCTTGCAAACACACACACATTTCTCGCGGATGTATCACTAAAATGAAATATTACAAATGGCCAGTGCAATGTAATACTTCGACTGAAATTTGCTACCTGTTATATTTTCCTCCCACTGGCGTTTGTTGGGCTCTTGGATACTTGCACGTTCCGGGCTACTTTTACATGGGACCTGGTAAACCATGTAATCGAGATGGCTAAAACTCAATTTGTAAACTACGAAGTCTCGTTTTGAAATACGAGTTGGCTTTGTGCTACCAAATACTTTTTTTCTCTCAAATTTCCTCTGTATTTACCCGTGAAACTGAACTTTTGTCATATTGTATCTTATGTTCACGCTTTCTAACCCCTCAAACATAAAATTTTTAACTCAAACTAGAAAGCAATTNTTGTCATATTGTATCTTATGTTCACGCTTTCTAACCCCTCAAACATAAAATTTTTAACTCAAACTAGAAAGCAATTTTCTCTCGCTACAATCCCATGATATTAAGTGGGCAACACTGAAATGTTCATAATTTTGCTTCTTTTTATAGGTATGTTTTTCTCTCTTGTGCAGACATTCAGATTCCTATTTCATACAAGCACAAGCCCTCTCTCTCCTTTCTCTCACAAAATTTGAAATTAATTTACTTTGACTTAAACAACCAAATACACCTTTTATGTGCGAAATTTCACTTTCCGACTTATTACAGAGGTGGAAAGATCGTTACAGTTAGTGTAGCTTGTTACCTAATTTTACTTGGATNTTGTCATATTGTATCTTATGTTCACGCTTTCTAACCCCTCAAACATAAAATTTTTAACTCAAACTAGAAAGCAATTCTCTCGATACAATCCCATGATATTAAGTGGGCAACACTGAAAAGTTCATAATTTTGCTTCTTTTTATAGGTATGTTTTTCTCTCTTGTGCAGACATTCAGATTCCTATTTCATACAAGCACAAGCCCTCTCTCTCCTTTCTCTCACAAAATTTGAAATTAATTTACTTTGACTTAAACAACCAAATACACCTTTTATGTGCGAAAATTCACTTTCCGACTTATTACAGAGGTGGAAAGATCGTTACAGTTAGTGTAGCTTGTTACCTAATTTTACTTGGATGGCAGCCATTTTAAATTTAAGTTTTCCGTTTCCCAATTCCAAACTCCACTCCATCCAGAGCCAAAATTTCGACCATCCCCCCGAAACTTCTCTGCCACATTGATGTCTACTTAGTTGAACCCCACCAACAAAAGGTGCAGAAAATAATTTTATTTATAAAGAGAAAAGTAGGAAATCTAGTAGAGAACTAACTGTCTACAATCCTGAACGAAGACGTAAAAAAATAATTTTACCAAAAAAATACTATTTCCATTTTCTGACAAATGGCCAACATGTAAGCGATGATCAGCAGGTACAAGTCTAATACTTGCTACATCTTCCGAATACTTCCAAAGCGCATGAGTGTGGTTGGCTTTATTTATCTGCTTCCATGTCCTCTCAGCTCGTTAATTGTTACTCCTCACTGAGGGGTAGAAACATGTTCCTTTTATTTACTACTGGTGATAAACACGACTGAGATCGCTAGGAAAATACCTTCGTGCTACTAAGTTTCCTGGCTAGAAGCCACACTGAGTTACTTTAATGTACAATATTAAGTAATTTTTTCATGTAACTCCTTTGTGATGAGCCTACCGGCATAAAAATAATAGCCAGTGAAAACAAACTATACTACTTTCATAAGTTTTTCAACCATTTTCAACATGGTCAAGTGAAGAAAACCCAGTAAAATATTGTTACATCTTTTCAGAGTCTCGTATAGGGCCTGGCCCGCCCCTTCCGATTATCTTTAAAAATTTAGAATACCAGACTGGCAATGGTAGTGGGTGGAATGGGGAAGAGGGGTTTATAAATGTGCTGGGTGAACTGAATCAAAATACAAGAGTGATGTGCCGTCTTCGAAATATATCTGCCACTTCCCGTGTCTCGGAGCTACAGAGAAGTGAAGAATGATCTGAAGAGCATCATGAGTTTGAATAGAGACAACATGCGCCCAGTCAGTCGTCGACAGCTGTGCCTAGTGAGAGAGCGTGTTGAGAACATATTTTATTGAGTCCAGAGTACAGACCTCGCGACTTGGGACTGTGATCCCCTGTTATTGACTGATGAAAGACCTCGGCAGTGGAGTTTCCATTAACATAACATCGGAGGTCGAAGGGAGTTTCTTGACTTGGGACGAGCTGTGTACGACTGCCACACAACTGTGTGGAGTACTCGGAGTGCCTCCAGATGGACAATGGAAACTGCGATCCAGGCCAACCCATAGGGTAGCATGGTGTTGGAAAAATTCGAATGAGAGACTGGTTAAGTTACACATTGTTTAATATAGTGTATTAGATATTTCATTGCGTGGTCACCAAGCATCCAACTGAACCTAAAGTTAACCAAAAACATACGAATCTACGCCATAACTAGAAAACTCCCACCACCCCTCACAAAGTGAGATGGTGTCTCAAACAAACAGGCTTTTGATTTCCGCTTTCCATGGTAAATCTAAGCCCAAAATCTTTGCTTTTATACGACGAAAAAGTTTCACATATATTACTCGATGTTCTCTTAAATAATGAACTCTGTATTCGAAGCTCATTACAAAAATTTCAAACAGGTTTTCTTTCTCGTAGTTTGTTGATGACTTCGAAAATTTCTATCCGACCGAACAGGAAGACAACAAACTGGAATGAAGAAAACAATACTGTCATGGAGCAACCTTCTATACCCTCTATTTATAAACATACCAAGTTGTACGAAGCAGTTTTTACAGGAAATACATGCAAAAAGCTAATAACATATCTGAAAGTTGTACTCTAGGAGGTGGCTGCTGCCAACTTGAAGCTTACCCCGAAAGAAATATTACCTACCACAGCTGAAAATGAAGTTGTCGACCTATTAAATGGTGACAGACTCAAGAAAGAAGCAATGAGTGACTGATCACAACCAAACTAACATGGTTCAGGTGCACAACTTTTTTGTTTGTATGATAACTACTTTGTATGATAACTACTTTGTATGATAACTACTGCCGGCCTGCGCATTAATTTACCACTATAGCTAAGAGTTTCACGAATTATTGAAGCTAACAAGAAATCCTGGTGAACCACTAAGTGAGAAATTTTTTTTAGAAGACTGGACAAACTTCTGTTATCTTCTACATTCCTAGTATTTCCAAGCAACGAAGGCAATTAATTTTTCCAAGGTGACACAAGTTATGTAGGAATTTTTATCGCGCCGTGAGAAATTCAGAATGGAAACTAAACGCTACTGGGTTATATCAGCAAATTGTTCCGTAAAACTGAAATAATTTACATTGAGAGTCGCAGGCAGGTTATGGTAAAGTCGGCAAATATATCGGTATTTGGCTTACTCATTAATCTGCGATCAGATATTGTGGTTCTTTTATGGTGATAAAACTTGAAAATCCAGAACATAGTCAGATGGATTCAGTGTCTGCTGGACCATGGCTCTAAACACAGGAGAGACTTACGTATCTTCATGATAATACATATGTCCTATCTCCAATATAATGCGGACCATCCTGTTACCACTGTGGGCACCGGAAGGAGAAATATTAAAGATAGTGGCAGCGAGGATAATTATAAGAGTTAAATTAAGAAAAAGGTGGGACAATTTTATTGTCTGCATTAGACAAAGAAAAAATAAAACAATGCTAGCTAAATACCCTTGACGTGAGACTGAACTGAAATGGAAGGAAGTGAAAAGTGTACCACTCTGGCAAGGAATGCCAAGTAAAACTTCTGCTGTCCAGGCAAATTGGATGAAATGAGAGTTATTTATTCTGAATAATTTCATCACCTACGGCTTTAAAGGAGGTGCTGTTGTAAACAGGCATGCCTGAATGAGGTTATTTTCAAAGGAAGGATCTCAGTTACTAAAGTAACTTCAATATCATTAAGTGGTGGAAATTTATGGTTAATAAAAACCAATGTTAAATTCAAATGTGGTTCTGTTGGCTTCATTTCAGAAATGACATCAAGATATGGCACTATAAATGCCATATATTTAATTCAATAAAAGTACAGAGGGTTAGTGGGCAATTTCACATCTGTAAGAAAATGTAATTAACGTACTAATGCTTATGCATGCAAATAAGGTACTTCCTTTCTAAAAAAAAAATTTTTAACAAACACAATTTTGTTGTATAATTACGGTTCAGCATTTTACGCCCCTTAGAAGAGCTTCGAACTCCCTTCGCCTGACCTAATAGCTGATTTAGTATCATGTGAAGCCGACGTGAAAATTTTTATGTATATGAGGATGACTTGAGGGTTTCCAAAATCGAGCCTACTATTTTCCACAAAGTGTAGCCCTTCAAACAGTTTCGCTTCGAACAATATTAAAACTATCGTGTGAGTTCAAAATGCTTTCTTTTTTGCACATTTATAGCTCGGAAATCGGTTGTTGGTAATATTTACTTTCGTTGAACTGAATACCTAAATTATTTGTGAATCAAAACACATGTTTTCCTTATTTTATATCTACTTGGTATTATGAATATAGTTTATTTCCATAGTACGTAACTGACTAGAAAGTACAGTGTTCTGTTTAACAGCTACCTCGCCATATTTAATGCATTTATTAGACACTCGTAGTAATTTGGGCTTGTTGCCTGGTTGAATCGTAAGGCACAGAATCCGTGAACTAGAAAACTATCGGTTTCATTTGATACTTTATACGGTATTACGTATGCAAAACTGTCAAATTTTATTTTAAAAACACTTAATATTGTTCTGTTTTGTTACTAAGAAAGTAGCATACCCTTATTATTTTCGTTTTAACACTCCTAAATATAAGTTTGTATTAATGATGCCTCACACATGCAGACTGAACAACAGACTAGGTGCACAGTACACTAAAGACGCAGAGAGAGAAACAACTACAAATATTCAATGCCTTTCTTACAGTAATTTTTCATGTCCTTAAGCTAAATTACCTTTAATTGCCTGTTTAGGGAACGAACCAAGGACTGCTCAAACTACGCTTTGTTATTTATAAAACCAGATGGGCGATTTCACATTGCAAAAAGAAACCNCGAACCAAGGACTGCTCAAACTACGCTTTGTTATTTATAAAACCAGATGGGCGATTTCACATTGCAAAAAGAAACCACGAGGACAGATAGAGATGACTTTTTCTCATATTCAAACTTTCTTTTTGAAGTGGTGCGTTTATTGTCAAGTCAAATGTAATCTTTAATCAAATATAAATGTAAAAGGAAAATTGTGATCTTAATTAAAAGTTATTTTTTGATAAACGTAGAACATATAAGAAAAATCGATGGTTTTTAAGTAAAATACACGAGTAAGAGATAACAAGTATGGCATATGCAAAAAAAAAATTATCGTTTGAATAAAAAAAATTGAAAAATTTGTNTTTGTGACTCTGGACGGTGATGGAACCCCGGAAGAAAAAAAAAAGGGGGGGGGGGGGTTGTCACTTATGAATGAGCTATATTTTTTGTGTGGAAAATAAGTTTTTGGTAAAAATAAATTTTGTAACCTCGTTAATGGCATATTGTCGTTGTAGTAAAAAAAAATGGGTTTTTGGTTAAGGTAATGAAATGATTTTCGGGGGAAATAAATCATTTTCTTTCAGAAAAAATATTTTATCGCTGCTCAAATTTGTGTAGTGATTTTCTCGAGATTATATAGAAAATTATTTATTATTTTCTCTAATAAGGATTACACGTGTGGAGAGGAGGACTCCTTAGGAATCAAGGATATATTAACGGAAGACAGAGGTCACTTAATCTCTGCATACTAAAGCCTCAGAGGTCTTTCAAGTCAAGCCTACAGTTCAGTGAAATTGAGAAATTCCCCATTCCCCGCTTATGTAGGTTGTTTAGGGGAGTTGCTATATTTGAGTGTTGAAATATTTAAGCATTGTTTTTGTGATAGGTATGGCTGGAATTTACGAGGGGATATAAGAATTAAAAATGGCTGCCTTCAAAATGGAATGAGAGAGCAGGGCATACAGAACTGTCACAATTTCCTTATTTTGACCGTATTTTTCTTTACTAACCCACACTTAATTAGCATGTAAATATAAGTCTAAAATACGCCCAACGTTTATTTATTTATTCCCCGCAAAGAAAAGTACTTTTATTATACGCTACTTGGTACTGTAATACAGTTTAAAAATTTACATTAAACACAATATGTTTATAAATGTATAAACAAGTTATTTTGTCTGTTCAGGCTTGTAAATGATTCTTATGAAACTGAGAATACATTGAATATAATCATTTGTTATCTAGTTTATATCTAAGTTAAGCCAGATCGAAATAAATCTGCTCGAGATATAGGTAATTCTTGGTGAAATTAATTTGGAAACTTTTATATCAAGATTTGCTCAGAAACATTTGTACATTGTCCTCGTACTTTGTGCAGTGTTTATGTCTCGTATAATAAGCACAATCAAATAATTTTTGTTATAATATTGATTCTTTTCATCTGACAACTATAAACAGTGTTTTATCGAGAAACTGACGGCGCAGTTGTCGCGTGTATCAAAGGCAAGGGCGAAACTGTGCAAANATAAACAGTGTTTTATCGAGAAACTGACGGCGCAGTTGTCGCGTGTATCAAAGGCAAGGGCGAAACTGTGCAAATAAACCTGCAAAGCTGCACAATGTTTGAGTTAGAACTAAGCAGAGCAATTTTGAAATACTTCTGCGTGGGTTACACATCATGCAAATACGTAACACTAAAAGTCTTGCCGCACGTTCAAACGATAATTTTTTTCTATAATTATGTAGCGACAAATTGTGAAGTATCTTCAACGTAACATCTAAGACATTATTTTTTCGTAAAGACTACGTCTGACATAAAAGTTAACAAATCATATAATTTCAGTTTTTTCAGCTTGTATAAATATAACCCCGAAAAATCGTGTATCTGGTTTGAGTCCACATCCATGACTACAGAGTACATTTTAATACGCCTCTTGAGGACTTTAAAAATTCACACTTATGAGCTGAGTAAGGGTTAATTTCCAATATTTTGTCATATATGATTCCTCGTATGCCTCCCGCAGGCCTACAATATTTATGGGCATGGTCGTAATCAATATTTAAAAATGACAGCAGTTCAAAAATATTATTATTGACAATAAAAAAAGTGTAATGAAAAAAAAAAGTCAACGACTGCTACAAAAATTATGAAATTCAGCAGCGATCGCCACTAAGAGTTATATTAGCAGTTTTCATGTTTGTTCAATTTTGAAAGGCATATTTTTATATTACATATACATTGTAGTACAGTGTATGACTGTTAATATTAATATTAATATTCCTGGTATTCCAAATGTTTTCATTTAATCGTACGACTTAACGTTTAGTGTTTTGTTGCTGTAATGCATTCAAGCATACTTTCATACAGTATTTGTAGAATTATATATCATGCCAAATATGATGTTTTCAGAAAGAATTTGATCAATCATCGTGTTAAAATGTTACTTTTAACTTGCCTCCAAACGTGTATTTTTACCAGCTGTGATTATGTTATTTATTTAAAGTCTTCACGCTTTCTTTGGGAATTTCATGAGAGTCATTCGGAAAAAAACTGACATACTGTATATGCGGCAAGAAAATTGTATCCTTTACAAAACATTACATATATGACAGAGAAAAATATTTCATATCCATATAACTGTTACACAAGACATGAGGCGTATCTAAATTTGGGGTTCATGTATCTTTTCCTCTTTTTTGCAGCATAACTAAATCCATTTTTCACAAAAGAGAGTGAAACATTCAACCGCTTTTTTAATATCGTTAATAATATATATATTAATTTTTTGCTGTGATATTGAACACTCTCCGAGCATATTGTGAACTAATATTGAATATTTGGTAGAAATGATTCACCTCTTATTTTTGTTATGGTTCGCACAAGTAATTATACGCAAGTATTCCCAAATATATCTGTCACCACTCACACTTGCAACTATATGAAATCAACTGATACTTTATTGTTCTTATTCGACGACAAGTATTTTTATCGTTTCAGGTAGATCATATATCATTTTTGCTATATAATAAATAACCTTTTTAATGTAACGCATATCCTTGGGGATATATGAAAATGGATTCGTGGACGAAGATTTTCACAGAAACTGCCACGTCTATAAAATTTTTGAAATATGTACTTTTTAAAGTAATATAAATCTACACGTTATGATACTAAAAAATTCAGGTAATACTGTAGCGGAATATTAAAAATTAACTTAACTGTTCCCATAGATTGAAAAATGAAGTTAATGAAATTAACACGGTAAAAAGAATATTTATAACGTTGGTTTCAATATTACTTTGACACTAAATTAGCGAATCTCTTATGTAGGCCCCTACCTCGTTTCGAGATACTTCCATTAGCCCCAGCAGTTTGAACCATAATAATTCCGGGCTTATGCTTGGTTNCATGTTTTCCTTATTTTATATCTACTTGGTATTATGAATATAGTTTATTTCCATAGTACGTAACTGACTAGAAAGTGCAGTGTTCTGTTTAACAGCTACCTCACCATATTTAATGCATTTATTAGACACTCGTAGTAATTTGGGCTTGTTGCCTGGTTGAATCGTAAGGCACAGAATCCGTGAACTAGAAAACTATCGGTTTCATTTGATACTTTATACGGTATTACGTATGCAAAACTGTCAAATTTTATTTTAAAAACACTTAATATTGTTCTGTTTTGTTACTAAGAAAGTAGCATACCCTTATTATTTTCGTTTTAACACTCCTAAATATAAGTTTGTATTAATGATGCCTCACACATGCAGACTGAACAACAGACTAGGTGCACAGTACACTAAAGACGCAGATAGAGAAACAACTACAAATATTCAATGCCTTTCTTACAGTAATTTTTCATGTCCTTAAGCTAAATTACCTTTAATTGCCTGTTTAGGGAACGAACCAAGGACTGCTCAAACTACGCTTTGTTATTTATAAAACCAGATGGGCGATTTCACATTGCAAAAAGAAACCGCGAGGACACATGGAGATGACATTTTCTCATATTCAAACTTTCTTTTTGAAGTGGTGCGTTTATTGTCAAGTCAAATGTAATCTTTAATAAAATATAAATGTAAAAGGAAAATTGTGATCTTAATTAAAAGTTATTTTTTAATAAACGTAGAACATATAAGAAAAATCGATGGTTTTTAAGTAAAATACACGAGTAATAGATAACAAGTATGGCATATGCAAAAAAAATGTATCGTTTGAATAAAAAAAATTGGAAAATTTGTGTGGGAAAACATGGTTTCTTTTGTGGGAAAAATTGAATTGTAAATAGTTGGANTGTCACTTTTATGAATGAGCTATATTTTTTGTGTGGAAAATAAGTTTTTGGTAAAAATAAATTTTGTAACCTCGTTAATGGCATATTGTCGACGTAGTTTAAAAAAATGGGTTTTTGGTTAAGGTAATAAAATGATTTTCGGGGAAAATAAATCATTTTCTTTCAGAAAAAATATTTTATCGCTGCTCAAATTTGTGTAGGGATTTTCTCGAAATTTTATAGAAAATTATTTATTATTTGCTCTAATAAGGATTACACGTGTGGAGAGGAGGACTCCTTAGGAATCAAGGATATATTAACGGAAGACAGAGGTCACTTAATCTCGTCATGATTTCTTACACATATTGGCCATGCTTCAGATAATAATCCAAAAAATTAGTTTATTGCATATTTTCCATGGATCAGTTAATGATAGCAAACTATAGCCTTTGGTGATGAATTATTTTACAAAATAATTTTTCTGCGCGGTTTTCTTTGTGGACGGAGGAAGGCTGATTTTAAGGGAACAATATATATTTATTACAAATGCATTCGAGGACAAGCTAAACTTCAAAAGCATACGTATTCCAGTCACTTCTGCATTTGTATGGCAATTTATACGATATAACATGGACGTCTACAATCTTGCAAGAAAATAAAAGACAGAATCCCACGCAACCTGGTCTGGGATAAACCTGGCAACTCATTGGTATGGTATCCAATGGAAAAGTATCTGAGGCTTTAGTATGCAGAGGTCTTTCAAGTCAAGCCTACAGTTCAGTGAACTTGAGAAATTCCTTATTCCCACTTATGTAGGTTGTTTAGGGGAGTTGCTATATTTGAGTGTTGAAATATTTAAGAATTATTTTTGTGATAGGTATGGCTAGAATTTACGAGGGGATATAAGAATTAAAAATGGCTACCATCAAAGTGGAATGAGAGAACAGGGCATCCAGAACTGTCACAATTTCCTTATTTTGACCGTATTTTCTTTACTAACCCACACTTTATTAGCATATAAATCTAAAATACGCCCAACTTTTATTTATTTATTCCCCGCAAAGAAAAGTATTTTTATTATACGCTGCTTGGTACTGTAATACAGTTTAAAAATTTACATTAAACACAATATGTTTATACATTTATAAACAAGTGATTTTGTCTGTTCAGGCTTGTAAATTATTCTTATGAAACTGAGAATTCATTGAATATAATCATTCGTTATCTAGTTTAAATCCAAGTTAAGCCAGATCGAAATAAATCTGCTCGAGATATAGGTAATTCTTGGTGAAATTAATTTGGAAACTTTTATATCAAGATTTGCTCAGAAACATTTGTACATTGTCCTCGTACTTTGTGCAGTGTTTATGTCTCGTATAATAAGCACAATCAAAAATTTTTGTTATAGTATTTATTCTTTTCATCTGACTAGTATAAACAGTGTTTTATCGAGAAACTGACGGCGCAGTTGTCGCGTGTATCAAAGGCAAGGGCGAAACTGTGCAAATAGACATGCAAAGCTGCGCAATGTTTGAGTCAGAACTAAGCAGAGCAATTTTGAAATACTTCTGCGTGGGTTACACATCATGCAAATAACACTAAAAGTCTTGCCGCACGATCAAATGATAATTTTTTTCTATACTTTATGTAGCGACAAATTGTGGAGTAACTTCAACGTAACATCTAAGACATTATTTTTTCGTAAAGACTACGTTTGACATAAAAGTTAACAAATCATACAATTTCAGTTTTTTCAGCTTATATAAATATTACCCCGAAAAATTGTGTATATGGTTTGAGTCCACATCCAGGACTACACAAGTACATTTTAATACGCCTCTTGAGGACTTGAAAAAAAATTTTCCCGGAAGATTGTTAAGTGACTTCAAAAATGCACACTTATGAGCTGAGTAAGGGTTAATTTCCAATATTTTGTCATATATGATTTCTCGTATGCCTCACGTAGGCCTACAATATTTATGGGCATGGTCGTAATCAATATTTAAAAATGATAACAGTTCAAAAATATTATTATTGACAATAAAAAAAAGTGTAATAAAAAAAAAGAGTGAACGACTGCTACAAAAATTATGAAATTCAGAAGCGATCGTCGCTAAGAGTTCCATTAGCAGTTTTCGTGTTTGTTGAATTTTGAAAGGCATATTTTAATATTACATATACATTGTAGTACAGTGTATGACTGTTAATATTAATATTTCTGGTATTCCAAATGTTTTCATTTAATCGTACGACTTAACGTTTAGTGTTTTGTTGCTGTAATGCATTCAAGCATATTTTCATACAGTATTTGTGGAATTATATATCATGCCAAATATGATGTTTTCCGAAAGAATTTGATCAATCATCGTGTTAAAATGTTACTTTTAACTTGCCTCCAAACGTGTATTTTTACCAGCTGTGATTCTGTTATTTATTTAAAGTCTTCACGCTTTCTTTGGGAATTTCATGAGAGTCATTCGGAAAAAAACTGACGCAATGTATACGCGGTAAGAAAATTGTATCTTTTACAAAACATTACATATATGACAGAGAAAAATATTTCATATCCATATAACTGTTACACAAGACATGAAGCGTATCTAAATTTGGGGTTCATGTATCTTTTCCTCAAAAAACGTCGTATTGATTTAGGTAAAAAGTGTTTTCTCAGTGAAACATTCAACCGCTTTTTTAATATCGTTAATTATATATATTATTTTTTTGCTGTGATATTGAACACTCTCCGAGCATATTGTGAACTAATATTGAATATTTGGTAGAAATGATTCACCTCTTATTTTTGTTATGGTTCGCACAAGTAATTATACGTAAGTATTCCCAAATATATCTGTCACCACTCACAGTTGCAACTGTATGAAATCAACTGATACTTTATTGTTCTTATAGCTGCTGTTCATAAAAATAGCAAAGTCCATCTAGTATATAGTTTTTTGCTATATAATAAATAACCTTTTTAATGAAACGCATATCCTTGGGGATGTATGAAAATGGATTAGTGGACGAAGATTTTCACAGAAACTGTCACGTCTATTAAAATTTTGAAATATGTACTTTTTAAAGTAATATTAATCTACACGTTATGATACTGAAAATTCAAGTAATACTGTAGCGGAATATGAAAAATTAACTTAACTGTTCCCATATGTTGAAAAATGAAGTTAATGAAATTAACACGGTAAAAAGAATATTTATAAAACTTGTTTCAATATAATTTTGACACTAAATTGGCGAATCTCTTATGTAGGCCCCCCTACCTCGTTTCGAGATACTTCCATTAGCCCCAGCAGTTTGAACCATAATAATTCCGGGCTTATGCTTGGTTTACGAACAACAGGCATAATACCATGATATCTGTGAAGCAGGTCAGTGAATGCGTGTTGCGTAACCTATGTGTTTACGTTCGTTGTTTACCATCGCAATTGAGCGGAGGCTGCTAGCTCATCGTCCCGCCCAGCTCAGCTGGCACCTCGCCAACATCACGGCGGGAGAATTCACGGCCGCCCCTTCAGTTCGAAACAAAAAGTCTTCTTTTCCACTTGCTCGCGGGTCGCTTGTGGGGGACAGCTGGCAACGGTGGACGACACCGCACACGATCCTGGTCGCTTACATCGTCATCCGACGACGATTACTCTCGCGCTAGACATAACCTCAAAGATGGAAAGAAAAATATATAGATGGCGTAATGTGGTGTGGAAGTGCCGCGACTCGCGCGCGCTCTGAGCGGGACGTCTGCAAACTGCAAAGGGACGGGCCAGGCGCACGCACTAAAATGCCTTCCCGCTTGCCGCCATCCCCTCTCGGAGCCTACAAACACTTCATCCCTTCCCGGCGGCGGGCGCAAGCGTCCGGCCCACGCCGCGCCGCATCGCCGCCCTACGGCCTGTGCAATACACACTTGTCGGTGTCGATTCGATACATGATGATGACCATATCGAGATCGGTTGCGACTTATCGCTTCCACGAAGTATTGAAGATCTGCGTTGACAGGTTTAAAATGCAAATCATAGTAATATAAATGTACACACCGCAAATATTGGCATTATTTATTACTTTAATAAACGTCTAAAATACTGATATATGGACTTTGGAGACCAGAAATGAAAAACTTCGAAAGAAATATCACGATCTCTGCTACAAATTGATCGATAGTATTGCTGTGGTACCAATATCGCAAATACATTTGATTTTGAAATCGTGAAAATGTCGTGATATGCAACATATTGTTTTGGAGACCATCTTCCATTTGCAATATCTGAACAATACAGTATTTACCGTCATCGATATATCACCGTGTCGCACAGTCATACTGACTGACCAGTGTCTGCTGCTGGTCTCGCAATGGCGGAAGGTGAAAAGTTGCAAGTTATGGTTTCGCTTACTCACTGCTGTACACTCTCTGTGTGAGCAGCGGGAACCAGGAACTACCGTGGAGCCAGTGGACACTGAACGTTCTGCAGCCACACACGAGCAAGCGGCAAGGCACCCGTTACACTCGTGGTGCAACGTCAGCTGCAGAACTACGTTTTAGCCGCTGGCGGTTTAACTATGGGCTGTTCGCGATTAATTGAGCATTTTTGAACTCAGCCTTTGAAAACGCCACTGCAAATACCTGCATGTATTTTAACTCGCACACTGACTGGCATGCGCCTAGCAAAGTTGGTAACAACGGAGGGAAATTATTTCCAGTTCATAACATTGAATTAAATTATGTTTGGCAAACATTCGTGAATACTGAAATTATTTAATTTTTTTTCTATATATTTAATGCATGTAAGTGTAATAATTAACAAATCTGTAAGACATTCTTACATTTATAATAATATCACAGTTTCATTTGACCTACGCATGAATAAAGGTACCAAGCTAATGGCAATGTTACATTTTCATATGGTGGAAGTACACAGTGTAACCAGAGAAGTAGATCGTAAGCAGGGCTTTCTAAAGTGCTCAATTTACAGCTAACAGCCCTTAGGAGGAAACAACCAGATACAGTCGAGCTAACACCATCATACCTTGCAACCACTCACCAGTCGCATTCGGGTCTCGGTGTTGTGCTCCTTTACGTACACCGAGCAGGAGCACTCCGAATAAACCTTGACTGTGCGGGTATATACAAATACTTACGTAAAATCAGAGGATGAAAACTCACCCAGAAATAACACTTATTTATTACTGAAGTACGCCAGGTCAAATGTAAACGCATCATAGGTGTGTGTACATGTGTGTATGTGTGTGCATGCTTGTCTCTTATACAGTATAGGCTATTCACGGCAAAGTGAGCACTTTTGAAAGGCATCTAATTTGGAATAATAGTCAATGAATATATTTAATTTTAGCCTCACACTATAAATTCCAAGTGCGTTGGAATATACATACTTTGTTTATTACTTACTTTGCAACATTTATTTTAAAAAAAGGTTGTTAAAGGATACAAAATCTGAAAGGAAAAAGTAACTAGGGTCTTAAAAGTGCTCACTTTACCGTGAACAGCCTCTACTTCATAATACATAAGATAAACACCTGCTTATACCGCGTATTCCAACCGCATACGCCAGCAAAATGACGTCACTGGAAGTAACGTGTCCGACTGCCGTTCTACAATCAGCGCCGTTGCCAAGATGTCATTTAAAACACGCAGTTCGCTGTTCTGCCACAAAGAGGACTTTCTCCTTAACTCAAAAAACTTTCACGCACTGGAATAATTTTCCAGTCCTGTAATATACATCCTTGAATATTTTTTTTATTTTGAATATTTATTTTAGGGGCTGAACTGATTCATATAATAAAGTCGCTTTTGTCATGATGATGTAGATATGTGTATAT
>NQII01002095.1:59522-81232 GCA_002778355.1 Clitarchus hookeri | reverse complement strand
TGTGTGTGTGTGTGTGTGTGTGTGTTTCTGTATTTTATTCTCTACAGTACTTTAAGGCATCCATAACCCCTTTCGTGATGTACATAATATTAGCCAGATAGCATGTCCAGCTATGCAGAAAACAAATATAGTAAAACGGAAGGAGCTATACAAACCGGAACGGAATGTAATGACAGCCCTGAGAAAGAAGTAATATGTTTCTTTCCTAAACCAAAAATAACATGAGGTTTTTAATTTGCTGGCATAGTCTCGAAGTATTACGACGAATCAGCATCGCGAATTTGTACATATTTTTCTATTATTTGTCAAACTATGCACGGAAACATGTTTAGCGGTGTTCGCGTCATCTTTCTTTGTATAGGAAGAACGTAAGACTTAAAAACCTTATTTAAAAAAAGTGTTTACCCTCGAGAAAAGTTTGTCATAATGTAAATTTTGAATGCCAAAAGTTAGACAGAAATAAACAAGGTAACTCGGAGTGCATTTCATTAGTTGTGTAGGCTATGCATGTAACAATATACTGCTAATAAATATTGTATTAACACCGCTGGGTCAGTGCATCTAACAGATAATCTATTTTTTTTATAGAACCTGAACGTGTACTGAATTGTTTTAACACGCGTTTACATATTTAATTTTTTAACGAATTTTGACTTTTAGTTCTTTATCATATTTTTGTTAAGTCTGGGGATACACAGGAAAATACATTCAACCGAATAATGCACAATAGACTCAGAAATATGAAAATAACCTAAATATGAATAAATAAACTGTAATCGCTAATTAGGTTAAAATATTGTTCCAACTATCGCACAGTATATAATGAGTAACTAAATTGGCAAATCAATATACATATGTTGGAAGTAACTGTGGAAAGAGGACTTGTGACAAAACATTCCAACATATATGGAAATTAATAAAACCCAAATTAATTTTTTTTTTTTGGAGTTGGCTGCAAGTCTTTGACTAAAATTATAATACATTTTCGAATTTCATAAAATTATCGAGAGTAAAACCAGTGAATTATGCAGACTTTTAAGCTCACAATTTATTATCACAAAGATAGAAGTTGTGATTTCAAGCAGTTTTTTAAAGTAAAAAATTACGGTGTCCAAAAGTATAGTGTCAGTATCACGACCAATTGCCAAGCAATCACCTTATTTATGAGATAATTAAGTATTTTAAGTTTCAAATAAATTTTGATAATGAGGAGAATATTTTATGGTTTTATAATATTTCCTTTTTANTTAGGAGATGAAAATGGCCCCTAGTACATGCTGGCGAAGTTTGTCGGTTTCTATGCGGAATATCCTATATATATATATATATGTGTGTGTGTGTGTGTGTGTGTGTTTCTGTATTTTATTCTCTACAGTACTTTATGGCATCCATAACCCCTTTCGTGATGTACATAATATTAGCCANATAACCCCTTTCGTGATGTACATAATATTAGCCAGATAGCATGTCCAGCTATGCAGAAAACAAATATAGTAAAACGGAAGGAGCTATACAAACCGGAACGGAATGTAATAAATGACAGCCCTGAGAAAGAAGTAATATGTTTCTTTCCTAAACCAAAAAATAACATGAGGTTTTTAATTTGCTGGCATAGTCTCGAAGTATTACGACGAACCAGCATCGCGAATTTGTACATATTTTTCTAGTATTTGTCAAACTACGCGCGGAAACATGTTTAGCGGTGTTCGCGTCATTTTTCTTTGTATAGGAAGAACGTAAGACTTAAAGCCCTTATTTAAAAAAAGTGTTTACCTTCGAGAAAAGTTTGTCATAATGTAAATTTTCAATGCCAAAAGTTAGTAGTATTTAACAGAAATAAACAGAGTAACTCGAAGTGCATTTCATTATTTGTGTAGGCTATGCATGTAACAATATACTGCTAATAAATATTGTTTGAAAACCGCTGGGTCAATGCATCTAACAGAGAATCTATTTTTTTAATAGAACCTTGACGTGTATTGAATTGTTTTAAAACACGTTTAAATATTTAATTTTGTAACGAATTTTGACTTTTAGTTCTTTATCATATTTTTGTTAAGTCTGGGGATACACAGGAAAATACATTCAACCGAATAATGCACAATAGACTCGGAAATATGAAAAGAACCTAAATATGAATAAATAAACTGTAATCGCTAATTAATTAGGTTAAAATATTGTTCCAAGTATTGCACAGTATATAATGAGTAACTCAATTGGCAAATCAATATACATATGTTGGAAGTAACTGAGGAAAGAGGACTTGTGACAAAACATTCCAACATATATAAAAATTAATAAAATCCCAAATAATTTTTTTTTGGAGTTGGCTGCAAGTCGTTGACTAAAATTATAATATGTTTTAGAATTTAATAAAATTATTGAGAATAAAACCAGTCAATAATGCAAACTTTCAAGCAGTTTTTTAAAGTAAAAATTACGGTGTCCAAAAGTATAGTGTCAGTATCACGACCAACAGCCAAGCAATCGCCTTATTTATGAGGTTATTAAGTATTTTAAGTTTCAAATAAATTTTGATAATGAGGAGAATATTTTATGGTTTTATAATATTTCCTTTTTATAACTTAAAAAAACAGTTACGTGTAATGATCACCTCATGAAGTTGCCTTTTTAGCGAATAACGCACCTGTCTGTAGCACTGGAAATGGACTTCTGTCATCAACGTTTTTACAGTTTCAGTTTTTCACATTCCTTGTAAAAATAACTTTTATTTATCAGGAAGACGATGAAAAGAGATTAAGATCTAAATTTTATTATTATCCTAGTTTTCTTCGCTTCATTTTATCTATGTCAGACACTTCGGATGAATTTTATCTCTGTGGTTATGGGTAGACATAAACATGACACGTGAGATCAAAACCATGAGATCATTAGAAAGATACGGTTGAAAACGTTGAATGAAAATCGTAGAAGTGGTAAAGATTACCGACGTTGAGTCAAACATTTCAGCGGGCATCATCAGAGTTGAGATGCATTTTAGTCGCCTTTTTGGGAGGAATTCATGTATTAAGTTTTGTTACCTTTCCTTAAACATAAACTAGGCAGTAGTACATTTGTAAGATATTTGAGTTGTTCGGTAAGTTTAGATTTTTCACAGATTTCTTTAGTCCTTTTTACGAAACTGGCGATGACAGTTTTCTTCTGAAATGGTGGATTAAGGTACTTACTTGGCACTATGAAATTATTTCAGGTACAGATTATGTCCCAGCTGACCCTCTGCACAATTTTGGAGACCATTTTATCCAGGAACAGACATTTCCTTTCCTTTGCCAGTTCCTACCAAAGCGAACAGGTTTCAATCCCCGCCCAGGTCATCGAATTTTCGCATGTGGGAATCGTGCTGGATGATGCCGCTGGTCGGCAGGTTTTCGCGGGGATCTCCTTTTTCCCCGCTCTTCCATTCCAGCGCCGTTCCACACTCACCTCAATCACCCTCGTCGGTTCTCAAGACCTCGCTGTTAAGAGCTGCCCAAATCTCTTCACTCCAAATTTCCAGTTCCATGGTAAACTTATATGTTCGGCTGCCAGCTGTCGATTTGCTCCAGGAAACAAATGGGTTTATCCTTGCCTCGGTTCCGTAAAACGCATGTTTAAAAACGCAATTATCTGTTCCAACATTTGAGTTTATATAGGCTGGATTGAATTTTTCTTTTATAAAAGTTTTATCATGAATTGATTTGCTAACTAACGCTAGAATTGAGAGAACTGATTTTGGCAAAGTTTCTGCAAGAAAATAATGTGGATGCCACATAATGTTCAGCTAGTTTTAGTGTTTGGAAGGTTTTCTCGTAAATTTCTTGAATATACTAAAGAAATACAGTAATTGGAACTCTGTTGAAACAGCATATGAAAATAACCAACACGTCTTCTTTGCCAACGGATAGCTGTTCCGTTATTTTGACAAGTTGGGCTAGAATTCTGATATGAGACTCAGTGTTAGGTAGAATAGAAGTGATGAGCTTGTTGAGATACGTGACTCAGAAGTATGTTAGTGAGCCCATTGCACTGACAAAAGAGCAAACAGGAATGTCTGGCTAGTGAATTTTTGGGAGAACATAGAATGATGGGGTTATACTGTTTTTAAAATAAGCATTTTTTTAAAATAATTCTGGGAATGAAGATCTGGTGATAATTTTCTTGGTTAAGATGCATATACTCTTCTTACCCTTGAATAGATTTTCGGGAACCCTGTTTTCTTCCCTTGTAATGTTGGAGGAAGCCCAAACACATGAGCGAATGAGGAGAGATGCCTCATTTGATAAGCTATGCTCGTAAGACACCTGATTGAGTATAATAGTGCTCAAACAAAATAGGCCCCCAGCCATGCGTGCGTGGTGCTTATAGTATCATGATACCCATACTGCTCCAACAAAAAACTACACTCATTCACATACAAGTTCACGAAGCACTACGTACTCACATATAATAGCTACACATAAGACGCACTGCCCATGGCTCGGTGTTAACCTCTGTGAAGTCACATTACAACTTAAAATGCACATGTACTCACAACCACAGAGAAACATAAACTGAAAAGCCCATAGCGTGGTAGCATATTCTGTGACGTCACATTTCGTTCTACACTGCACCACATACAGATATGCTGAACCGTTACTCAAGTACGACAGTTGAAAGTATGTAATGCTGACCGACCGACATCCGATTCCAAGGCGGTAGGCGACCTCAGCTAGTGGCGTGGTGGGTAGATAAACTGACACACCATTTAAATGCAAAACAACCACAGAATATTCAATAATACAGAAGTTAAACAGGCACTTACACCGCGATCTTCTCCCGTACACGCTAGCAAAATGGTGGCACTGGCTATCAACATGTCGGAACGCCGTTTGCCAGCCTGGTAAATAAGTTGCCAGTCGGCAGCCCAGCCAGTCGCGAAGTTTTCGCAACACGCAGTAGCCAATAAGNCAGCTAGTGGCGTGGTGGGTAGATAAACTGACACACCATTTAAATGCAAAACAACCACAGAATATTCAATAATACATAAGTTAAACAGGCACTTACACCGCGATCGTCTCCCGTACACGCTAGCAAAATGGTGGCACTGGCTATCAACATGTCGGAACGCCGTTTACCAGCCTGGTAAATAAGTTGCCAGTCGGCAGCCCAGCCAGTCGCGAAGTTTTCGCAACACGCAGTAGCCAATAAGACACAAGGCCCTTTTCAAAGCCTCTCGCAGCTTATCTGCGAGTGGGTTCGCGCGCATCAAAGGAACTGCCACATCAATATCACTTCAGTGTACTTAGCTATTTGTGACAACTACATTATACGAGGGTTATTCGGAAAGTAAGGTCCGAATCGCCGTAGCTAATCTAATGTCACGCGAACATTGTAACGCGCATGCGCACCGACTCCCGGCATGCCTTGCTCGTCAAGTGACGCCATTTGCATTGGTATTATTGCAGTCTGCTGTTTACAGTGTCAGTTCAAAATGTTTAAAACAATTGATCAGCCCGCCGACTGTGAAATACGGTCAGTGATTCGGTTTTTGACAGCAAGGAACGTTTCAGTAGCGGAAGTTCATCGACAGATAAGTCAAGTGCATGGCCCCAATGCGATGAGTGACAGCAAAGTGCGTGAGTGGGTTAATGGTGCAATACGATCGATTCAAAGTCAATATGACGTTATAGGGCTTGCATAGTATATTATTAGCAATTGCGGGGGGGGGGGTCAGCTGAGAGGCTTAGTTTGACAACGGCTAATGTGAAAGGTGGATCGTCTCGGCTAGCTTCTGCAGCTTCGCATCTAAGTCTTATTCTGCATCTGCGATGTCTTCGGACACTCCAGAGCTAATGGTATCTACGACAGTGCCATCGACTTCTTCGGGAGTGGTACCAGCAGTGCCATCGACTTCTTGGCCCATACCACCGACGTCTAGGCTCTTATCTTCTTCCTCTTCAGTCATATCATCTAGGTCTTCGGGAATGTTTGGCACAGTGTCTGCAGAAGTGCCATCCAGTCCTTCTACTACAACAACTGCATCACCAACTCGACCATCGGCCTCTATTACAGCGACAACTATATAGTCAACCACCTTTGCTGAACCATTACGACATTATAAGTGTCGCTTCTGTGAAAAGACCTTCATTTTCAGCAGCAGAGACTGTCGACACGAGAGGCATATATGTACAAAGAGCCCCGCCCAAATAAAGTACACATGTTCGAAGTGTGGTGTGTTAATTTCACGGATGGATGGTATAAGGGTGCATACTATTACGTGCAAGGGGCCTCCTTCAAGTAACATAGAGGATGGACCTTCTCAGCTATCGACATATGTTGACCTTCCGGACTTTATCAAACACAAACGTGCCATAATAAAATCCCACAACTATGACAACCANTATCGACATATGTTGACCTTCCGGACTTTATCAAACACAAACGTGCCATAATAAAATCCCACAACTATGACAACCAATGTTTCAAGTGGTAAGTGTTGGCTGAATTTGTAAAGGCATTGCATCCGCAGCGTGTAGACAAGAGGTATGCTGATGTGGAAGAAAAGTTTGATTTTAGCGGACTGGATTTTCCGACTCCTCANTGATGTGGAAGAAAAGTTTGATTTTAGCGGACTGGATTTTCCGACTCCTCAATAGCAAATACGGGTCTTTGAGAACAACAACTCTGGTGTGTCTGTAAATGTGTACTCGCTGAATGCTAGGGAAAGAGTGGCCCCAATACATGTGACTAAGAACGAGAAACCTGAAAATATCGATCTTCTGATGGTGAAGGACGAAACTACGAATATTTCACATTATTGTTACATAAAAAACTTTTCAAGACTGGTGAAATCGCAGATTACTTCGCATGGGTACAAGGTTTATGTCTGCAAACAGTGTTTTAAGCATTATACTGATTACCCGTGGAAATCAGGACTACTGGGAAACAGTGCCTTGCAATACACAAAACAAAGTGTAAAAGATAAATTTTCAATGTTTATATGTGTTTTGTCATATCGTACTTTACTGAATAAATGTTGTGTAAAAAAATATGTTGTGTTTTATTTATTTATTTTAAAGTAACCCCGCTTTATATAAAATTATTTTTAATAAAAATATTTATGTTGAAAAATAAAACAAAAAAATTGAATATGACAGTTTANCGCTTTATATAAAATTATTTTTAATAAAAATATTTATGTTGAAAAATAAAACAAAAAAATTGAATATGACAGTTTACATACTTTGCAGGAATGGTCAATGTCACAATTTGGTACAGGCCAATAGCAGTCAGCATAATCGACAAATTAACGCCACCTTTGTGTTGTAAATAGAATCCAACATGGAGGGTGTCGACAGCGCAACCTATACTGTAAAGACATAAACAATTATGGCTGACATCTGGTGGCTAAATCGGCAGCTCGCCTGGTGGGTGAATTTATACACTAGTGCCATCTAGATGAAGTAAAAGTAAACGTATTAAATCCAAGATGGTGGCCTCATAAATGTATAAACAAATGGCAAACGAAAAAACCACCAAGATGGCAGAATGAGTACGGTTGAGAGGGGTGGAGTGGGCCAGTAGTGTGCTGGGGGGACCTCCGGAAATGTAATTTCTTTTTAAATACATTTTAAATAATATTTTTTATAATANGCCAGTAGTGTGCTGGGGGGACCTCCGGAAATGTAATTTCTTTTTAAATACATTTTAAATAATATTTTTTATAATACATTTCAGTAATTAATTTTTATAATAAAATTTTAATATATTTTTAATACATTTTTTATAATTTTTATAAATTTTTGAAATAGTTTGTGTTTTTTGGGTTTTGAAGGTCAAAGGTCACAAGGGTCAAGTTTAAATGTCAAGGTCAGGTATATCTAACATGGCCTACAAGATGGCCGCTGGGGACCAGAGTTACAGGCCATGAACAGCTCCGAGTTCCGTCGCCGAACGCCGATGTGCCCAAACGCAGATAATTATTCTACTCATATATTATCTGAACATAGCTAAATATGCCAAAGACATTCGACCAATAAAGGTATCGTGTCACTACTGAAATCTCGTGGTTAAACGTTGAGATCATCTGTTAATGAGCTTCTTTGACAGCCCTCCTCAGCCTCTATTATTAACCCATTGTGTATTATTCCGCCGCATGAAACAATCAATATTACCACGAACATAGCGACGAGTAGGTCTACCTATTCTCAAGTAAGGTGACGTTGTGAAACTGCTAGAATCATAAGTGTTTTACTGTTAGACAAATTAAATTCATTAAAAAAAATCACAAACATATTTTAGTAGTCACTAATTTACACACTGATGAAAATGNATTAGACAAATTAAATTCATTAAAAAAAATCACAAACATATTTTAGTAGTCACTAATTTACACACTGATGAAAATGATGATGATGGTGATGGCGTTGTTGAAGATGATGGTGATAATGGTGAGGGTGACTATGGTTGTGGTGATGATGGTGTTTATGTACATGGTGATGGCGATGGGTGGCAGTGGTGACTATGTTAGTGATGATGGCAATCGCAGTGATTGTGGTGATGATGGTAGTTGGTGGAGATGCCTAAGTTTAGAAGGATGCCTACAGTGAAGAAAACCGCTGTACGCCAGATACTGCGAAGGATGATTCTGCGGTGGTTTTTCGAAATCCTCCGCATTGTGAAGTTGAGTCAACCCCCCAAAGGTCTGTGCTGGCAATGGAAACAGATCCCTCACGTGAAAGGCAACAACGCTTTTTTCAACAACGCATTTTTCAAAAATATTTTCTTAGTGATTTATTTGTTGACATATCTGCCTATTTCACTCGCGCTAGGCAGTTACTTAGGTACGTTGACAAACACAAATTTACACCCACGTCTAAGAACTGGGGTGATGCTCTGTGGGCGTGTTATAGAAGAAGAGGGGGAGAGGGAAGTATTCAAAGCAGAACTCTTCATTGACTCATGCTCGGTGCTTGTACGAGGAGAAATACGTTGCCGGGACTCCGACGCGAACACCTGCTGACTATATCTAAAGCTACACATCACTGCTGTGAATCACATGATAAACGGTGTTTGTGCACGCAGCGATAACGCCCCGATAACGTCAGTTATATCATAGTTTAACAAGATTGTAGTTAGAAAAATAGAAACCCTTGCCGGCAGCAACGGCAAAGAAAGTAAAAAAGAAAGAAAACAAGCGTCACTGACGAGATTTTTTTAAAGGCACGACCAAAGTTGAGCCCATCACCATAGCCGTGCGTACTCTCCTCGCTTCGTCCCCAATAGGCGAAGACTTGATACACGCTCAATCGACGCGACGATGCTAAGAGTGTACACTGTACATGTGTAACATGTCCATGTACATTGTTGTGGTCAAAGGCTATTAAAATGGTTAATCACCGAAATTATCACAAACCACCGGATGGAGGGGCTGTTAATTATTGCGCAGCATCAGTGTATGGTATATAAGTTTTTAATGAATGCCTGAATGTCAAAGCTAATGAATTTCCATCACTTAACATTTTATTGGAAATTTTACTAGGATAACATAATGATGACGTCATCTGTTGCACAAAAAACTAGACTTAAAATTTAATTATATAAAAGCTGTTACGGTAAAGTAAGCACTTTTGAGGCCCTAGTTACTTTTTTATTTCAGCTATTTTTTAGCATTTAACTTCTTTTTTAAACAAATATTGTCATTCAAGTAATAAACACAGTGTGTAGATTCCATCGCACTGGGGAAGCTAACGTCTACGGGTAAAACAAAATAGTTTATTATTCCAAATGAGAGGGCTTTCAAAAGTGCTCGCTTTACCGTAGATAGCCTGTATATATATAGCTTCAATTACAAATACCTGTTATGGCGCCATAAGTGATATTTTGATAGCACTTAATTAGATCGAGCAATATATTTTATCCCTTTTTTGTTATGTTAACTTTCACTCTCTCTCTCTCTCTCTCTCCTGTTATGATCATGAGCTTTTGTCAATGTGTCCTCGGCAAACATACAAAATTCTAATGTTCTACATCTCCGTCGTATTACAGTACGTCATATTAGTCCACGCCTGCGGTACCACCGCCCGAGAAACATTGCACAGTCACAACACAGTTATTCGAATTTCCATTGTTATTGAAACGCCACGAGGTAAAGGAACAGTGCTAATTCATTGGTGTAGGGTGTGTGTGGGGTTCAGGACGGGGGGGGNCCTGAACTTACCTCCCCCCCCCCCTTTACCAACTCTTACATACGGACTCGTACAAACGTGAGGTTAAGACCGCCATTGGTGGGAACACTGAGCATACTGCTACAGCACACACGCACGCTGTTGTGTTCCTGACAGGGGATGAAAGTTCAATCGGCTAGATAGTACCAAAATATGTAGTATCTCGTTTGGATCGTATGCACATAAATAGTGCTGCAGTGGCTGCCTTGACTGTCATAATGTCATGTTGATGTTTGTATAAGAGAGAATGCATATAAAATATATTGTAGATTCTATTTTTAACTCATATTTTTATGAGAAAACTTCTAGTGAACCCAACGTTTATGGCTTGAAAAATTTAGTTTACTAGCACCTTAACTAACTGAAAAAAAAGCCTACCTCATTGCCATGATATAGTAAAATATAACATTTGTAATGTGAAGTCACAACATGTATGTTTAGCATGTAAATTTTTTTAACATTCATAAATAATTATTTTGGTAAAGTTTTTAAAAGTACTTTACACTACAACGCACCGTATTCGTGCGCGCTCAGTGTAAAAAAACTTAGCGTAAGAACTATTTCTCACTACGCACTGTCAACACACCTGTTTTTTCCATGTTTTTTTATTCATATTAATTATAAGGTAAATATCATAATTTATTTTTAAAAAATTGTAATAAAAGTTTAATTTAATAAAAAATTGAGGTATTTTTTTATTTAAACGGAAGCATAAAACACTTGTGAGACATGGCATATATAGAAAACAACCAAACACGTCGTACATGGGGTGATTTTTCAAAGGTTTTATTCAAAAAGTGTGAAGAAACCGCGAGTAGACTATACCAGGCGAGTGGCATTGATCAGGTCAGGATTGCTGTTAGTGCGAGACAGGGAATGGGATGTTGAGTTGAGAAATTTGGACGGCTCCTAACATCGAAGACTTGAGAGCCGACGAGGGTGAAATGAGGTGAGAATGTAGTAGCGCTGGAATGCAAGGGCGGGGGAAACTGCACGATTCCCACCTGCGGAAATCCGGGAGGGACCCGGCCCCGGGGATTGAACCCGATTCACCTTGGTGGGAGGTGAGCAGTTTAACCGCTCAGCCACCGCGGCCCCTGGAATGGGAAGTTGACAGGCCATCCTGAGACTACTTGGCGCGATATCTCGCGAGAATTTCGTGGAACGTTTTTCTTTCTGAAAAAAAAAATTTACGAACGTGTCGACACTGCTTTGGCTGCGCTTGCGAGTCACGAATGTAATACTATTGTGGGTATTTCCTGTAATGCGAATACCGCACTTCACGCCTCCGAGTAAGTGAACTATTGCCAGCTGTACCTGGTAAGTGAACAACTGAGAACCGAGTTCAGCTGAATCATGGAAATGGCGACTACTGAGAAGGGACCAGGCTTGGGGAGCGATTAGCTAGTCACCGGAGAACTGGACGGCGTGATATTCGGACGTGGAGGCAGTGGCCGGCGGGTGACTATGACCAACCCATAAAACAGTGAAAATTTATCGAATACTAATTAATTTCAATCCATTTTTGTATAAAATATGCTGGTATATATTTTATTTTTGTTGTAACTGGTTATGTAGCTTAGAGAAGGAAACAGTTTTGAGGTGTCACAACTGCCGTGATGTAACTAGTGTCACAAGACCCTGATACATATTTAATACTTGCGAATTCACAGCCCAATAACATGTGGAAGCATTTCTTAACTGCTGAGTCCTTACTGTTCATTGTCACGTTATAAACAAGAATAAATATATAAGTGCGTGCAAAAATCTATAGTAGGGTTTTCAAAAAAGACATTGGGACGATTTTTATGCCTGTAGTCTAAATAGGACGTGGCTGACATTCTAAACTAACCTAAAATTCACATCAGGGATTCCAGACCATTGTTCGAAGTTAACGCCTCTGAGACTTCGTCCAAGTTAGGCTGATAAATGCAAGAACAGCAAAGTTAGTGATACGTAGTCCTTCGACGGGAATATTGCTATAAGTAAGCATTTGTTTAATATAACGTCAATATTTTTTACAAACCTCGTAAAAATTTCATATAGCATTCAAAATACCGGAAACTCTGTTCAAAATAGGCATAACATTCGTTTGATAAGCAAGTTAATACACTGGGTTGCTTATCACAACTCGTGACTTAACAATCTACGAGAGATAGCCTTCTCATAATGAAAGTCCATGTGATCTGTACACACTGCAATATGGCAACGGAAAAATCTGCGGCTAATGAAATTCTGTAGCAATAAAGGGCGTATATGTGCTGCAGAAATCTCTTTTCGAGTAAAATAAAACTTTAACATTTTTATTTTTAAAAAAATACCTGTCAACATATAATACATTTCTACTTGTTAGCATATTATATTCGTTGTTTTAAAGTAGGTATATCATTATTATGTATGCGAAATGTTTTCTATCATTTCTTAACATTTTAAACATTTTACTGGTTCTTTATCCTGAAACGAAAAACCATTTCATGTTAGCAAATTATATTTTTCTAATTTCATGCACTTGTTTGTGTAAACATTAATTTTATAATGTTAAAACATTTGTTAAAAACTGACTGGTTCTCTGTCATAGATAATCTTACTTCGTATGAGCTCTCAGAATTAAAATAATAAAATCATAATCATCTACATTTTACCAATGCTGAATACTCTATGGAACTAGAGAAACGATCAGCTACGTGCTTTATTCAGTACGTCATATAACGTACACTATTTTACGCAGGAGTAACTCACTGTTGGCAGCGGTGTTAAAGGGACTACGGAATGTAGCCTCAACGACGAATGGTGTCTCCCGCATAGAGGGACTTCTTTTATTGGACGCTGTTTTCAGCTGTGTGCGATGTTTTATTAGTGAAGCCGCTTTCTATGCAACGTCGCATATATCTGACCTGGTGACTGAAAGGGTCAAGAAGAACGCTAAAAGCCAGTGTTTTGTGCGGACTGCAAATAGCCGACGGAGCTTGAACTGCATTGCAGAGTGTTTTAAATACACGTTTTCCCACGCAACTATCAAACGTGCGTAACATGTTATCACCTACGAAAATAAAATACACTTGAAGCCGAGGTACGAAGACTTTCTTTCAAGACACCGCGCACATTACAAGCACTATATCCGAGCTCTCCAACACAGCTAGAAACTGCCACTCCACACTGACGTATCGCAAAATGTACGGATCGTAAACACTCAAAACTAGTATGGAGACATGTGCTGAACTTTGCTACAGACTTTCTCTTATAAAACGATAGGGTCGCCTCTTTAAGGTTCCGTATTTCCAGTGGTAAAACGGGAACACTGCACGCCATTTCACAACCTTAACGTGTAGAAACGCTGAAGGCGATTGGTACGCGAGTCGGTGTCACCATTATCGCCCCCTCCCCCTCATCATATCCTGTGCATCGAATGGCCAAACAGCTCCAGGTATAGTCTATGCACGGTTTCTTAGTAGTTTTTTTATTCAAACATTTGAAAAATCACCCCATTTATGATGTGTTTGGTTGTTTCCTAAATACGCCGCGTATCACAGGTATTTTATACTTGTGTTAACATAAACAAGCGTTTTATACTTGTGTTAACCCTTTCAGACACACTTTAATTTAAGGTTTCAGGTGTTGCAAACACGAAAATGTATGATGCATGCTGTACTTAAGTCGGCAGAACACTTGTTTCGCTGTCACAGTCAAAGAGCTGTAGGCTACATGCTTGGATACTGTAATATGAACCAATTACGACTTAGGCCAGTAAGACGGTTTGCGAATAATTTACCTACAGGCAAGATCATTGGTCGTTGAGCTCGTAGTGTGCAATACAGACCAAAAATTACCTACACGTGCGTAATGTACACAAATGTATACACTGGGTCTGAATGGGTTAACATAAAAGTGCCTTATTTTTGTTTTAACTTTACTTATATTTTATTTATAAATCACGATATTTAATTTATAATTAGGCCTAGTACGAATTAAAACAACGAGAAAATAGATGCGTTGGTAATAAATACCTAGTAAGAAATAGTTCTTATGCAAAATATTATTACGCCGAGTGCCTACGAATGCGGTGCGTTGTCCCTTTGATGTAATTTTCTTGATTTGGTGAAGCTTTATTTGCACGAGGCGGAGGAATATTCTGTAATTAGAACTTAAGCAAGTTTTCAGAAAACTTGTAAGTAATCATTAGAGACCCGGAAATTTCGCGGATTCATCAAGCTAGATTCCACAATCGTTTTTGTACTAGAGCCTCACTTAGTTGTTCATTGGCTGATGCCCCAGTTTTATCGCAGATTAGGTAGAACGGAATTCAGTCCTAGTTTTCTTACAAACTGCGAACCAGTTAAGACGAAAAGTAAAATGTAAATGTGTTTGAAGTCTAGCTTGTCCTGAAATGAAAACGCGAAATTTTCGGTTGTCTAGTAATTATGACTGGATAGGGACAGGTGTTTTTTTTTTTTTTCGCGAAAAGATTTCAAGACCAGTTGTACGCCAAAACACTTTTGTTCATATGCACTTTCGTGGTTGGACGATTTTAAATGTCACTGCCTGCTCGCGAATTACGGACGTTCAGTATCGGAGTACTTTATTACGATTGGCTCAGCCAAATAAGAACATGCCTTCTCACGTAGACACGAAGCCAATAACCAAAGGAAGTTGTGGTTGTGGACGTAGGATATTGAAGTCTAGCATGGCCGTAAATATTTTCGCGAAAAACACCTGTCCCTATGAATGGACTATACATACATGGAACTGGCAACGGCGCGTTGATAAGTGTCACTAATAGTCACGTGCGTTGCCGCGGAGCGCAGCTGTCGATGAAAACACGTGAAACTTTGATAGATAAGACGGCCTCTTCGCGTCGATATTTTCCCTCTGCCTGGAAGTGGTCCGCCAGTACAGCGGGAGCTCTGGTCGCTCGCGTGCGGCCAGGATGGCGACGGAGGTAAGTCGAGATTTCCCCACCTTCGAGCGAACGTCAGCGGGGAAGCAGTATTTGCTCAGACCTGTGTGGGCCAGTTTTCGATGCAGGCATAACCAGCAATTTCCTTTTTTCTTATTGGCGTGGTTTTTTTGTGATAAGATATTTTCTTACTTGACTGGCCAATCAGGATTAGGCAACCCCGATACTGTACGTCTGTGATTCGCGGGCACACACCTAAGACGTTGTAACACGTAGGTCATCAAATCAATAAAGTGGGTCTGAGCTTAACTGTTATGGAATTCAGTTGGTCGTGAAATTTTTCGCGAAATGCGGGTGTCCCTACACATAATTAGTAGAGACCGGAAAAATTCGCGGATTCATTTCGGGACAAGCTAGAATTCGAAACAAGTGTGTTTATAAAACTTCAGCCATTGGTCCACACGGTGTTTGATACCTCCTGGAGAAGGCTGGCCCAATCGTCGCCTTCTACTGTGACAGCAGACAACCAATGTGCGGTTGATATCGGCATATTTGTACATAAGACTGGAGAGTCTAGCCTGCAGGTCATTGAACTCGCGAATTTTTCTGCTCTCTAATTATTAGTAGAGACCCGGAAATTTCGCGGATTCATTTGAGGACAAGCTGGATCTCAAACACATGTACACTTGACTTTGTTTTCCAATTGGACCGCAGTTTGTAAGATACGCCCTGGACGAATTTTTTAGCCAATAACGAGGATAGAATCCCGTGCTACCTGGTCTGAGGTAAAACTGGAGCATCAGCCAATGAACGAATAACTGAGGCTCGAATACACAAAGGATTGTGGAATATAGCTTGTTGCCAAATGAATCCGTGAAATTTCTCGTATCTCTACACATTATATACAGTCCATTAACGGCTACTTCCAACTTTCCTGAAGCCCTGCTTCGAGGCTATTTCCTCTGCCTCATACAAACAAAGCTTATCCGAGTCTAGAAAGTTATACCAAAGGGATAGCGCACCGCATTCGTGCTCACTCAGTGTAATAATATTTTTCGTAAGAACTATTTCTTACTATGCATTGCCAACGCACCCATTTTCTTCCCGTTTCTATTCGTATTAATTATTAACGAAATATTATCATTTATAAGAAAATTATAAGTAATAGTTCAATTTTACTTAAAGTAGAGTAGTTTTATGTTAACACAAGTATAAGACGCTTGTGGTGCATAGCATATTTAAGAAACAACCAAACACTTCATACATGGGGTGGTTTTTCTAATTTTTTATTTAAAAAGTGTGAAGAAACATTAAATAGGCTAGAGTTAATATTCTCCCCATACATTTATGATAGCTTTTCTGCATTTTTTCAGCAAACGGCCAAATGCGTAGTGCCTTTCCCAATTCTCAACTGTGTATTTATATATTTGCAGCTTGATATATGGGAAATGTTATACACTCTACATATGTTAAAAAATTCCATTACAGTTCTGCCTACTGAAAAAAAATAATAATTTAAAGTGTATGCGTCTTACCGTGAATCGCAAAAGTTTGGCATCAAAAAAACCTGATTAGTACTAGCTCAGTGAAGAAAGGTTACATCTTCACACAGAGGGATCGCTCTCGGATATCTGCACGTGGAAGTCGTACCGGACGATGCCGCTGCCGCTGGTCGGCGGATTTTCTCGGGGTTCTCCAGTTTCCTCTCAGCTCTCAAGACACCGGTGTCAAGGCTCCCGCCTACCTGGAGCTTTCTTCCGTGGTTGAGGTCGAGAGGCGCGGGAGCGATAAGTGCGACACTGCCACGCGCATCAAGTGCGCCATCGCCACTAAGCGCAAGGTTATGACAGACGTGCAGTGTTCTCATTGCACTTCTTTGTACCTACGGGACTTTCAGCAGTGGCTCTATTATTTTATTTATCGAAAATCTGTAGTAAGGTTCAATGCATGGCCCTTAAATTGTTTTGTATGGATCTGAAGCGTATATTTTGAGATACAGCGCTGTGAAAAAGCCGTTTTTAACAATTTTGGAGTGCTCTGAAACGGTGTTTCTAATGTACGTGACGCCTTGAAAGCACTCAACAACCGTCGTGTGAAGTGTGTGTTCTATTCGTATGCCAACATATATGACGCACGTTTAATTTTTTTGTGGAAAAAAAGTGTATTTCAAACACTGTGAAACGCAGTTCAAGCGACAGGCGGGCGGGAGCCGTAAAAACCACTCAAACCTCTCCGCTGTCTTCGCACAGGGATATGGGACAAGTTATCTGAAGAATGGTGCAAATATACACATACATAGAATTTTGAATTCTAGCCTGCGCGAAAATATTTTTCAAGAATAACAGGTGTGCTTGCTCAGAACTTACTGTCAGCAACAGTCAGTTGGCCCGACGCACTACTCATATCTACGTGCAGTTATCACCAAGCATATCTCCCCCCCCCCCTTTTTTNAACAGTCAGTTGGCCCGACGCACTACTCATATCTACGTGCAGTTATCACCAAGCATATCTCCCCCCCCCCCCTTTTTTACAAAACGTTCTTGCTTCGCCACTGATGAATATGTAGTGTAGGGAGAATGACGTGCCAAATATGCGTTCAACGTGGTTCCTGTAGAAGGAAACTGATTCTTGAAGGCTCGTCACGGTAAACTGAGCACTTTCGAATGCCCGACTTAAAGGCACTGTCTACCGGCTGGCAGCTGCGAAATTTAAATAGGGAATCCCATTTTAAGGAAATTTCATATCAATGCGTTAATTTTAAAGATAAACGTTTCAAAGAAAATGTATTCTTCACGATTTTTTTTTTTTTTTTTTGGGAGAAGATCCTTACAACCGTATATTTTCAATATAGATAGACAGCATGCACTTCTTTGTAAAACATAATTTTTTTAAATTCCTTACAAACAGGCTTTGCATGTTATAGAAACATCTCCGCTGTACGGAACTTCTAAAAAATTTGTGAAGAATACGTTTTGTTTGAAACGTCTATCTTTAAAATTAAGCACTGAGGCGAAATATCCTTAATAAGGTATTTCCTATTTGAATTTCGCAGCTGCCAGCGGTAGGCAGTGCCCTTGAGATCTCCTTGTATGCATACAGCGTATTCTTCCGTCATACGTAAAATTAATTAAATTTGCCGTTGGCCTCTTCACTTTATCCGCGAGTCTTTAAAGTTAAAATGTGAAATTATTAGAAAAGTAAGCATTTTACAAATTTGCTAATTCGTACACTTAACGTAGCATAAAAAAAACAGAAAGCAAGAGAAATAAATTAATTATTAACAGATGTTTACATAACGCTGTTACTTCGATGTCAAGACATGGAACTACTTTCCCTCTGTCGCGTCGTTACCAACTTTACCGACCGCATAACAGTCAGTGTGTTAGTTAAAATATATGCAGATAGAAACAGTGACATTTTACGAAGGTTGGTTTCAAAAGTGCTCAATTTATCGTGAACAGTATATAGTAACATTTTATTTTTACTGACATTTAAAATTTGTGTAACAAAGTTATATCTCAGAATAGGCACATAAATAAAATTGTGTGTCGGTTCCTGTAATGTAGGCGTACTTTTTCGTTCGTTGGCTGAGTGAGGACTTGGGAGCAGGTCTTTTGTTTGTTTAGTTATTGTTTGGTGTGAAATGTTCACTATTGGTCGGGCTGCCTCCTGGCAAGTAAGTTACCACGCGCTGATTGGCGAACGGCCTTACGCCATTTTGCTGACGTGCGCGGACGGAGTTCGCGATGGAAGGAGCTTTTCCATTTCTGCACTGTAAAAAAATGTCTAGTAAACTTACTAAATTGTAATGGAAGTTTTCCACCGACATATTTTATGCAAATAATACAAAACGTCAGGCTTCAAATATAGGCGTGTTTAGCTTCACTACTATACAAAATTGGAAACTTCGCCATGCATTTGACTGTTTCCTGAGCAAACGTAAAAACATTTCCATGGATGTAAGGGGAAAAAACTTCACCATTCACACTTTCCCAATATACGTATACACTGGTGTGGAAAATTTACGAATAATTTCTTAGCGTGCGTATATATTGTGTAATCGTTGCTCGACATTGAGAACTCTGTTGGAAAAGATTAATTTGTGTATAAAGTAAAACATACAAGAGTTACAATGTTATATATTTTGTTGTGGTTTATTTTTATTATAACTTCTGAAGTGGTTATATGGTACTCTTCCGGATGTATACACTTCCACATAATGTAGTTTTGATCTTAAATTAACCGTGGCTAGATACACATTTAGTTTTATCATCAAGCCAAATTTTAACATTAGCGTATTTTATCTTAAAATTTCATTACACGTGCTGAACACACACTAATTGCGTATGTTCTCTTTAGGCCGTAATTAATGTAATTTATTATTGAATGGTTTAATGCAACTTCTGGATAGTGCATTTATATTCAGTTATTTTTCCATATCAAACTTATTTTCACTCTGGCTACACTGTAAAAAAAAAATTTCTGGTAAATTTCCTAAACAGTAATGGAATTTTTTATTCTTCACAGAGTAGGGAAATAGTACTACGTATCTGGCTGAAAATATGGGAATGTGTAGTATCGTTACTATACAAAGTTGAGAATTTCCCTACGCATTTGACTCTTTCCTGAGTAACTGTAGGAACGTTACCGTGGATGTATGGGGAAATATTTTAACCATTCGTGCTTTGTCACTGTACATATACACTGATATGGTAACTTTTCAAATAATTTCTAAGAGTGTAGTTTTACTCAGAACTTCTGAGTCGAAATTCCACGAGTCCAGTAAATTGCAAATGAACCATATAGTAACTATTTCGTGTTCTGTTGGAATATACGTTTGTCCGTTATGTTTGAACCAGAGGTTTGCAATGAAAGTAAATTTTAACTGTCCTCTTGCTTCTAATAACAAATTACATGGAGCCGAAATGTATGTGTTATCTTCTTCACGTATAACATGAGCCTATTTAAAAGAACAATACCGAAACATTAACCACTAAAATAGTATGTATATCCCATATGTGTATTGCCACTCCCTCTTTTTTTTACAAAACAATCACTTCTAAAGAAAAAAATATTGATAATGAGGACAATCTGTAGGGGTAGTGAAATTTCGTAAAAAAATGTAAAGGTAAGTTATATTTCAAAACACTGTAGGGTTGTCTACCTATTTTGATTGGCTGAATTATTTTTGACACCTGTTAACTGTCTCTACACGAATCAAGTAGGAATCGTGCCGATTTTGCTGAGTTCCGAGTGGCCCGGTCAAATATGGAAACGCCTTCTCAAGCAGACAGCAACCAATGGCAATAGACAAACTGATGTTGGGTGCTTATAGTATTTAAGTCTACCGTGTACTCATATTTTTGTCGCGAAAAATCACTTACTCTAACCATCTGGTTTTTTGCGAAAAGATTCCTACAACTAGTTGTATTGCAAAAGACGTTAGTTCAGAACAAGCTTCGTGATTGCATGATTTCAAATCTCACGTGTCCAGTCAATTGCGGACGCTCATTATCGGCATAACTTAATTCCGATCGGCCCAGACCGGTATAAACTGTCTTCTCACGAAGACACTCGGCCAATAGCCAAAGTAAATTTGCAAGTGCGCACGTGCCAAGTTGAATTATAGCCTGCGCATAAATCGTTTCGCGAAAAAAAAAAACTGGTGGCCCTAGTGATAATATTGAAGTAAATGCATCTGCACAGAATATGCTACGCCCCCAGCGAGGAGTGAAGCCTAGCAATGGACGACTTACAAACCAGTTCTCTACCGTGCACGAAATAATGATCTGAAAGTTCATACATAAAGATGAATAGAAGAGTATCTTAATGATAAAAGAAAAGTGACGTCAGCATGTGCGGAAGGAAAAGCGATGTTACATTACTTTCAAGTCACTAAGGATACGTGTGATAGAAATGAACTTCATACCACAGGTTAGGTATACGACAATACAAAAATGATTAGGATTACAGAACTGTACATGATCTCTGTCCTTGAAAATTCGGTATGGTGTGAAGCCCCATCGTGCTGCAATCAGAGCCGCTAAAGTCATGGCAGCGCTCGCAGCAGTTATACTTCAGTAGCTGTGAACTCTCTGTCGCAGTGTACATCTTAGCAGCGGACTTACGTTCGATTTTAGGAAGGGAAAAGCCACGCATCTCCACTGCCGACGTCGCTAGGGAGTTTCCACTGAGCACCGAGTTCGAATCCTGAGTAATTAATACATAATATAAACTTGCGTGTGCACATTTCAGTACAACGCACGTGTTTAATGGGTTACTATACTTCGAAGGACGTCAGTTACCTGTTTGACTGCGTTACAGTATATAGCAGAGAACCTATCGGTTTGTTTCATAACCAAGCATCATGCAAACAAGCTCTCGATCTGTATTTTCGAACGAATATATTCCAAATGAGTGGCCAAAAAAAATACAGTTTATTCAACAAAATGTTTTGTTGACAGTCTAATTTCTTTTTACCCAACACAGATGATTTATTTATTCAAACGTTTATTTAAATGAACAAAATTAATTATGTTGTTTTTCAAGTTTTGTTTATTCAAGAAAATATTCCGTTGGGGCAACTAAGTATATTTTTGACAATATATATA
>NQII01002095.1:15730-59487 GCA_002778355.1 Clitarchus hookeri | reverse complement strand
TTCTCTGAATAGCTCACTAGCATACAAACGGGAGTGATAATAAATCCATCACTATGCAGAATTTGGCTCTCTTTGATAACTCATCACAATACATTTATACGGAACGCTACCAAAAATGAACACGATTTGTGCAGTTTTCTAGTCCTCGCTCGTTAGCGTCATTTGCGCAACACGTCGTAAACGCGCAATGGTGTTTAGCCATAGCTGTTCGATTAGCACTTGGCAAGACACGTCACAGCCAGAGATGGTGATTTATCACCGGAATACACAGAGAAATATCGTCGGCATATCACGCGCAATCCAGTACAATAAAAAAAGGCCTTTCATCAGGCAATTGCCAACTGTGGACCTAGCTTGTAAAGAATTGGGAATTCTTGGCAGTTGCCAACATAATTCGAGAATTTCGCGTCCCTCTAGTTACGTGCCTACATCCCAGCTACCTAGTGTAAAATTTATATCACTAAAGACCAGGTATTTTCGTCAATTCTTTTGAGGACGAGCTAAACTTTAAACACATGTACATTTATCACCATTCCAAAAAGTAGGGGCAAATTCAAGATGGCGGTTTGTGTCCATAATATAAACAAACATTGTGTTCGGGATTCATATGTAAACAAATATGGTGGTCGGGGTCTATAGCGTAAACAAACATGGCCGTTGTCCATCTTGGTCGAGTAGGCTTGACTAGGAGCATTTAGTACGCCTTGCTGATTTGTGGACATTTTCAAGGAGTCTCGAGTTCACCGTGAATTTTTTTCAAAGAGTCTTAGTCAACCTTGCTGATTTAAGGATTTGTGCAAATATTTTCACTTTTTTTTTTTTTTTTTTNTTTTTTAGATTTGTGGGAGAAAAGGCGATTTTGGGATTAAAATAATCTATTTCTCAGTGATTTTGAGGTTTAAAAAGGATAGTTTAATGTTCGTGACGTCACAAAATGGCCGCCGCCCGTGGTCATTCACCCGCTCCTCAACCCCATCCTATTGCTTCCGAACATCATTTTTCATTCTAATCATGAGTTTAATCGTACAGTTTAATATTCTAAATGTTTAAACGAAAAAATGCTTTAGCGTAACTTTGCCAGCACATTGGTTCATTCGAGCCGAAAAAAAAAAAAGTGCGGTTCTTTAGTAAATACGCTGCATGAATTCTACACAGGAAGAAACAACTGTCTATCAACACGCTGGCAGTGGTTTTACGGAAAACAACCTCGTAGCAAACCAGCTGTGCGAGAGACAGCTTTATAGCAGGTTTAAGTTGCTTGTCCGTCAACAGCGGCGGTCGGTAATACACGTCCGCTCCTCCGTCGCCTGGATAAACGGTCATCCCGTGTGATAAGCAGCACACGTGGCAATGACGGTTATCTGTTTCACCACGCCCCTTACCTATACATATCGCAGGTTTGACAACGTGTTGGGGCTTACGTCAGATAATTTCCTTCCCACTGGTTATTTTATTTACTACTCGACCAAGCCAGATGTGCAGCCGGGGAGAGGAGAGACTTGAGCGCCAGTGTAGCTATCGACAGGAGAAGAACGAAGGCGAATACAAGAAAATCCAATACCGTTGGCTGTCTGCGCAAGCGCGTGTACACCTGTCGACGTGAATTTGTGTTGGCCACGGGAAAAAAAAAATTATTGTTTTATATTTGTACGGCCACGTGCTGTTCAACTTGTAGACATTATCCGAAAACTACTTTTTCCACAGATGGTGGTGGTTTTGCAAAATGGCATGTTGAAGTCAAAATAGTACTGTTTTTGTGCTGTACAAATAAAATTAGCCAAAACGTTTGCAGAAATTTTAACAAGGGCAACTGAAAGGTATTGTTTTGGTTAATTTTAATGTATGATTAGCAAAAGTTATTTTACAAAAATTCGGGGGTAGGCACAAATCATAAATATGCAAAAAATTTCATTTTACTCTTGCAATTTTTTTTAAATAGAGAAAACATTTCATTGTAGGATATTATAGACGTCTTGAAGTATCTCTTAGCATCTTCTTTCAGTGTGAGTTATCTCGTTTCTGTGCGTAAGTTCGTTTTCATTATTTGTACATTTCTTAAACAGTAAAGTTGTAATTTTGACATGTATTTATGCCAAAACTGTACCCTCAAATTTTTTTGATGGGAAAGAGTGATTACTAATAATGTCTCAAAGTTGAACATTAAGTGGTACATGGAAGCATCAACACGGCAACGCAAGTTAGTCAACACTGTACAACAACTTATGGTCACTACGGCGCCTGACACCAGCAGACGAGCGCTTTATCTTGTCGTCGAGGGGGAAGGGGAAAGTCAGAGAAGAGGGAAGGGAGATAATAACGTGATCTAGTGTAGTTCACATAGTTTCCGGATGCACACTTTGCTTGATCAAGTGACACATATACCGCTAACGATGACAGGATTAACTTTATAATTTTTAATTACTTTTATGTTATAAGGTACTTGGTTAATTTTTGACTCACCCTGAGAGACTCAGTGCCAATAATGTATGCAAAGAAATTGAACTAATAATTTCATTCAAGCCAGTAAATGCAGCAGCAACTGAGGACTGTGTAATCTAACCCGCAGGCAATTAAACAACTGAATTAATGAATTTTCCATTTTCTACACGTTATTTAGACAAGCAGTTAAATTAAAAATCAGTATAACACGCTTGTCTGTCTGGTATTGAAAATGTTGCTATGGACTGTGTACCGGCGACTCGCGTCCTGTTTCTTCCGCTACTGCCTGGTGGTTCTTCGCTTTCGTCGTGACATCCACCTTTCGCCAAAAATAATCTTAGGGGAAGGGGATTACTTAAAATAATCTATCAGTTCCAGTATTAAGAGAAAAAAAAACCCTTAGATGTTTGCAAGTTTTCCTCCATAGTTCTCACATCTCAATCATTTCTCTTCACACGTCACTTCACAATTTCAACTCCACCTTTCTTTCAAATGTCGTCTGATTTCATCTGGCCATCATGTCACGGCTCAAGTGCATATAGACGCTTGGCGCGGATAATGCCATCAGCGATTACAGTATTTACATTCCAGCAAGCCATTATTTTGACTGGTGCAAACACACAAGAAAAAAATATTATGTGGTGGCCACAAAATGTTTTGTTAGTATTAACCATGCCAAATTATTTTGTCGTGAAAAGAAACATTTCTGTAGCCACCACAAACTACATTTGCAGCGTGAATACCAACAAAACATTTTGTGGCCGCTACAAAGTATTTTTTTTTTCAGTGCAGTCTTAGCAATTTGTCATCACGCAGCGCAGGGGCAAAATTGAGTTGAGTTGCCTATAGTTTAGACTTATTTGCACTTGAGTTACTTTCTTCGTTCTCCGCTGGATTTAAGAGAAAGTATTTTTACATAAANTTTTTTTTTTTTTTTTTTTTTTTTTGTGTTGTTATTTGTTGGTCGCAGAGTTTTTCTGTCTCCCGGTTTTTCTCCTCTCACACTTGCGTCGCCTACTACTGACATCCCCCCCCACCCCTCGCTGTGAAGGCGCGCTACGTGCGGGCGACAGTCTCATTACTGCCACGCCATAGAACATTGCAGACCGCAGACTAGCACACCCCGCCTCACTTCAACGCTTCGTCGCGAAATTGTATGTTTTCGTTCTCTGGATCTCTTTGTAAGAACGAGTAGCACACGTTTTACTGTTCATACACTCCTGCTCTCTCGTCTACTTCCCTCTCTGGTTTACGGGTCCTTCGTACTTCTCTTGGGGAAGGCGCCCTTGTGGACCGTGGACCAAGGCGAGGTAATGAGAAAGCGCGCCAAATCACTTTGCACCCGTTCCGAGATTCTGAATAGCTGCGCCACTACCCAACCACGATATACGAATGTGTTAGATCCCGCCTAGTTGATTGGATGTGGTCTCGCGTAAGTAGTTTTTCCAACCTCATTCCGGACGAACTGAATGCTCCTGCGGTGGCGTGAGTGAGGATCAGGATAAAAGAAGTGCTGAGGGCGACGGTATTTGGCGCGTATGCAACGCGGTGTTGCTTGTTCGCAGTTAAATTATTAGTTTTGATATCAACTTTTGAAAACAACCCCCGTTTCTATCTATGTATATTTTAAGCGACTCTTTGAATCGCACGTTCTCAGAAAATTTGGCAACGAGATGCAAAAAGTAGTCCCATTTCTCAACGGCGCACTAAAAATATAATTAAAATTTGTCTACGTCTAATTTATTTCTAGTTAATATTCGTGTTATGCTCATAACAGCTGTGCATTAGAATGATATTGACATATTTTATGTTTACGAAAGTTTTACACGTACAGTTGATTGACGTATGTATTAAATCATCGGTTCTCTGGCAATTTGGAAGTACAAAGAATGGGGATAAAAGTGTAACTGAATCCGGACTTTCAAAAATGCTCAGTTGTCCATGAACAGCCTATATCTCATTTACGCTCAAGGTATACCGAACTGAGTTTTCGTCGAGCAGCATTCAACAATGACACTTAAAGGAGTGGCCCTATTATTATATCGATTGAAGGTCTGTAGTAAAGTTCAGTGTACTCGTATATCCTAGTTTCGCGTGTATTCCTTCAACACATACTCAGATACAGCAGTCTTTTGAGATCGTGTTTGGCCATGATAAAAGGACCAGATATGATGTTTATAATCCAGAGTGACGTCTGGGAATACCATCTTTTCGTGTGTGAACACACTGGGAATCGTTTAATAGTTCCTTTTAAATGTGGATTTTATGCACGTTGCAATGTAGCTCAAGCGTTACATGTAGGCGGACGTCCTAATATTTGCCTTCGCAGTCACAAACCATTATTCTAAGAATCTGATTAGCTTCACCTCATTAAAATAGATGAAAATTACTTTACACATATGCGTGTATATTGTATACAACATATGTTTCAATTCTATACTATGTCGATATAATGATACAAGCTTGGGAGCAGACCGTTTTTTTTAATAGATAAAGTTTTCAATCGTTACCAAATAAAATAATTCTTTATTCGTGTAGGTATTTTTATATATTGTTTTTACACAACTAGAAAAAAATTTAAAAAACACTAACACAGTAAAACATTAAACTGGAAAATAATTTTAAATATAGCTTTTACAAAAAATATATTGTGATGCTAAGAAATAATTTGTTGTAATTAAAATATGATTTATATTAATTTTAAACGCATTGCTCTTGCAGTTATATGTAGGGTTTTGTAGCTATCAATAAATAATTTTGTCAGCGCTCTAAAAATTAGTTGGGTACACATAAATTGTTTTCACTGTGTATATGTACCTCCCTCACTCTGTTCAATGATTATATTAAGTTCNTTAGTTGGGTACACATAAATTGTTTTCACTGTGTATATGTACCTCCCTCACTCTGTTCAATGATTATATTAAGTTCAATTTGTATAAATAAACTGTCGCTTGACAGCTACAGTACTTTCACAAGTAAGAAGTCACTTACTGCGACGTGTCCTTTGTGTCTATAGCAGATTGCATTGGTCACAGAATGGTATGTCACGGCACGGCTTACTAATTTCACACTGGCGCAAACACGACCGCTAGTAATTCGAAACAAAACACTTCCATCCGATTTTAACTTCTGACTACTATAGCTAGTTAAATGAAAACTCGACACTTTTGCTTCAACCTTTAAAAAAAAATTCTGTTCCCGCTTAAACGTTGATGTANTTAGTTGGGTACACATAAATTGTTTTCACTGTGTATATGTACCTCCCTCACTCTGTTCAATGATTATATTAAGTTCTATTTATATAAATAAACTGTCACTTGACAGCTACAGTACTTCAACAAGTAAGAAGTCACTTACTGCGACGTGTCCTTTGTGTCTATAGCAGATTGCATTGGTCACAGAATCGTATGTCATGGCACGGCTTACTGATTTCACACTGGCGCAAACACAACCGCTAGTAATTCGAAACAAAACAGTTCCATCCGATTTAACTTCTAAATACTATATCTAGTTAAATGAAAACTCGACACTTTTGCTTCAACCTTTAAAAAAAAATTCTGTTCCCGCTTAAACGTTGATGTAANCTAGTTAAATGAAAACTCGACACTTTTGCTTCAACCTTTAAAAAAAAATTCTGTTCCCGCTTAAACGTTGATGTAAACACTGAAAGGCTTAACTAAAGTTATGTTGGCAACGAATCAGTAAAAATAGTTTTGATTGTTAACGTCATATGAAGAAAAAGAAGTATCGGCCACTTTAATATTTTTTATATTATCACTACAGGAAAAACTGACGTAGAATAAACTCACCACGACTTTCAAGAGTATTCACTTAGTCATGAGTCAGCTTAATCGCACTTAACTGCGGGGCTGCTCTATGAGGGTCGTCCTTAGTGCGTTATTTACCAAACGACACAGGTTGTCTCCCGAAGTTTCAGCCACATCCGCCATATAATATGATTAGGAAGGCAGCGTCTCGAGTAGATAGGTTACGTTCCTTCGGGGCTAATGTAGTTTAAATGGCACGATGAGGCTTGGAAGCTTTGAGGTTTCGGACCGAATCGGCAATTCTCGGGCGTTTCCGGCAGTGAGCTCCAAGCTTGTACCGTGGTATACGAGCATACTCGGCTGCTCCTGTTAGCTGGCAGCCACAATCTTTTATATACGTAGACTATGCCGAATCGGAAAATTCTTTATTTACATTGCAATAATAGTGATTGTAATACTACAGAAATATACTAGTATTAATATTGAAATTAATTAAACTGCTCCTAGCATTTTAGAAGTCTAGTTAGGCTTCTATTATTGTTACTGAATCTCGCCATTGAGTAATTCGTCTATCCAAAGGGTCACTTTCGAAATAAGATGTCAGAATAAAGTACATTGTGGCGTGGTTTTAAATGACTGTGTCAGTTGTGTTTTCGTTTATTAGTAATTTTTTATGACAATGCAAGGCCAATTAAGTAAATTTGATCAACACTTTCGCGCTAAAAAANTTTCGTTTATTAGTAATTTTTTATGACAATGCAAGGCCAATTAAGTAAATTTGATCAACACTTTCGCGCTAAAAAAATGAACGTCTATAATGCATTTGGTAGCTGTAAATGTTTGTACTAAAAATTAAAATGATATTTTTTGTGTTGTTAATAAATGTTTGGCAATTGATGTTTAAAAGAATTTTGTAAACACATACAAATATTTGTATTATCCATTTTTTCTTTATTTGTTAACGTTGGGCAGTGCAGCCGAAGGTGTACATATTATCACACACCAATACCTATGACAACATTGCGATGATGTTACCAAGCAGATGCAAAGCGTATAACTGGAGAGAAAACTGCTGCCGTTAGTGATGGTGCTGATCGACCAATGATTCATTAACGTGGATGGCATCCCATCATATGCCTGGTTCACCTTCAAGCTTTAAAAAAAAAATGGTTTTCTCTTAACATCCAAAATACACCTTAAATGTCAGCTCTAAATGCAGCAATACTATCACTACATTGGTAAATCAATTCGTGGAAGACGGTGTTAAGAACCTATCACACCAGCTAGAAAAATGTAATACCTGCATGACCAGCATGTGATTATGAAAATACGTCACACTCAATGCGGCTAGCTTACTTCTACTTGTCTGTACACGCCGTGTAATTCCAAATAGTGCAGTCTGTGTTTGTTCCGACTGTTCTGAATACATCATAAACAAGCATTATTGCAGGTAACAAGGTTGATTTAACCCGTTTAGTCATCGTGTCTACGATCATGGATGTGTAGCGGTGCTGTACACAGCCAAAACACCAGTTCCCAGTCTTCCTTAGTAGCAAATATTATTTGTGGAATGTTCTACACCTCTTTGACATGGATGGTTAATGCCAATGTCATCGAGCACGCAGCACGTTGTTCACTGGTTGCAAGACACGTGCTGAACACAAGTACAGTACTTGCGAGAAAAAAAAACTACTTGATTGTATCACTTTAACTCATAAATTAATGTGTGACTGAACTGGTTATTAATTTTATTCTAATAACTATTTTCTGACGTCTGTGCACATTCATTTTCAACAATGAGTCGCAAAATGGTGTGTTTGTACTTGTGACCTTGTAAATATGGATTGGTTAGAATTTTAGATCAGTAGTAATTTCACGGCAGAAATTTGTGTAGTTTGTGTGCGGGACCCATTTGTAATTTCCCGCGATCCTGACTTGGTGCGCATTCAATTGTCAATGCTGTCTCAAGGGTTGGCAGTCCTGAGCTACACGAAGAAGAGGGCACTTTCGTGTTGGACATCATGGCGGTAAGTTGAGTCGTGTGCAGCTGCCGCCTGTCGGTCGTTTTCTCGTTGAAATTCGTTGTACAATCCACTAGTGGCAATTTAAATTTAGTTGTGTTAAATTCGCCACAACATGGTCTAATGCTACTCTTGACACTAGAAAATGTGCTTTATCTTTCGATAGGTCAGATCACTCAAATGATATCACTTCACCGTTAGTCTGCGCGGCTGTAGTGGTGCAAAATTGTGATCCAGTGATGGCGAAGTCTTAGGAAATATCTCCCTTGCAATGTCTCCGTCGTCACCTTCCTGCTGATTGCATTAGAAGATGAAGTACAGGCGGATCGTGCCCGTGTGAATGTCTGGCGTGACGCCGTATCAGTTTGCGTTATGGTTCGGAACCAAGGTGGACAGCACACAAGTGTATGTCAGTTTCACGTGTGTAATTGGACCTACGTTTATCCGACATGCCCCGCGGGCCTGAAGAATTTAACAGCCTAAATACGGGTCCGATGCCCAACAACCCACATACACACGGCGCCCCGTCGCCGACCCAATGATTTGGATGTGTGTCGGGGTGCATTTGTCTTTGCAAAAACCCTGTGAGTTATGGGAGCCTAGGCTCCCGGTCTCGCGACATACAGGCCATTCGGTGGCATATGAGGTTTCGGCGGGCCAGAGGAAGGACCAATAGTAAGGATTCAGTACTCTGGCGACTTAATTCCGTGTGGCCGGGTGGAANGTTCGGCGGGCCAGAGGAAGGACCAATAGTAAGGATTCAGTACTCTGGCGACTTAATTCCGTGTGGCCGGGTGGAACATGAGTATGAAGTCTGCCTGTGACGGCAGCCAATGAACAAGTGACCTCTGCTCGAGCATGTTAAGGATTGTGGAGTCTACCTAGGCGTCGTTTTATAACGTGACATGGTCTCTACGCTGGGGTATTCCATACGTCACTTCAAGTTGCCTCGGCATGGCGTTCTGAAAAGCAGGTACCATGTGGAAGTTAATCGTATAAATATCAGTAGTTTATTTACTCGCGATGATCTATCCAGCTGTTTGGGATAGCAGAAGGCATTGAACTTCCTTGGTTATTCAACCACCCATGCACTATCTGGTAGCTCCATGCCTTCACGATTTGAGTGCCTCTGGGTGGAAAATGTCAAACTCATATCCACACACATTACAAAATATGTTAGTTTTATAAACACTATTACGTCACTTTCTAACTTTGACGTAAACTATCACAAACTCCTTAACTAAGGCAGGAACCAACCACACCCTAACTCTCACATCATTGAAGCCATTCATGGACAAACAAACAAGGCTTGCACACACGCATGATACTTGTAACCAATTTCACCAACCTTATATTCTTTACATACAAGAAGTCCTTTGCTGGGCAACCTTCAGTGTCATGCGTTTTGCTCTATGCTCTTAGCATAATCCATTAAAATAAATAGTTAATTATACGGAAACCGTGAGAAAAGTTAACATTGTCGGTTTTTTTTTTCATATCGATATCAATACGAAAAACAAATCTGAAGTCAAGAATATTCCGTCTTAATCTAATATNTCGGTTTTTTTTTTCATATCGATATCAATACGAAAAACAAATCTGAAGTCAAGAATATTCCGTCTTAATCTAATATCTTAAAATCCGTCAAAAGTTATATCGTACTGATATACAATAATTCACTTCAGTATCAACAAACAAAACGAAAGTCGTGGCTTTTAAGTGTATCAGCAGATAAGCACAAAAATAGTATCTGATANTTCAGTATCAACAAACAAAACGAAAGTCGTGGCTTTTAAGTGTATCAGCAGATAAGCACAAAAATAGTATCTGATAAAATAATATAAACTGACATGCACAGACTTTACAAAGAAAAAGTAAATATGTCGAAAACAAAGTATTTATTTATGTGGTACCATAAGCACCATTTTAATAAAACTTTATTTTATCCTAAGAATACTAGCATTGACCCAGTTGGTGTACGGACATGTTTTTTCAACATCAACTGCAAGCGTAATACATACAATGAATAAATTCAGCCGAAATAAAATTCCTTTAAAAAGCAGCTTTATCCTATATTTTCGATTACAGACGATGACACCAGAAGGAAGGTTAAATATTAAAAACCAAACTTTTTCACAGTAAAGAAGAAAATCTTTAAACGTGTTGCGAATTCAAACCAGTGTAGTAACCAACCAGCTTTAAAATACGCACCGTAAGGAGATATAAATTGTGGGAGGCCAATGAGAAGATTCCAGGGGCTGTTGCGGGCTAAAAAATTATAATCCTTGAAGGTGAACGAATATTTAAATTAAAAGCAACATCACAGCCATGAATCAATCATAACTTGAGGCCATGGGGAATTTGCTTCTAATGAGGTTGGTGGCTGTACAAGTATAAAGTAAGTAAACAAGAAAGTTTAATTCAGATGCTGGAAAAAATTACGTTACAAAAATTCCAAATAAATAGATAAACTAATGCCAATGAGCATTATATCTTAATTATTTTCCTGTTGTTCAATCACGCGCCGAGAATTTTGCCATTTAGTAAAATGTAAGGAACACTCGCTGCGGGAAAAGAAAAAAATGCTATCAGCTGTTTAGCACTTTGAGTGCGGCCGACGTAATATTATGTCATCTGAGTTTTTCCGAGTTGTATAGAGTTTGCCTAAACATTACGACACCCGTATTCTTTGAAGACACTGGTGACAAAATAATACTTTACCAGCAGTCTCCCTAAGGTTCTCCGCAGCAGTATATTACGTCAAGGACACTCAAAGTGTAAATTACTCAACTGAACAGGATGGATTGCATATTATTAGGGGCAGTGATATTTCGCGAAAAGCTTTCGAGACAAGATACAATCCAAAGTACTGCAGGGTCGTCTAGCTTCTTTTATTGGCTAAAAAATGTTCTGGCCCGTGTTAACCGTTTGCGCACGAATCACGAAGGTTCAGTGTCGGAGTTAATTAGTCCTGAGTGGCTTGGTCGAAGACGGACACGGCACCAGCAGCCAATGGAGGTATAACAACAGCTGAGGTGTGTATATAGTATTGAAGTCTACTGTGTGCTCCGATTTTCACGTGAAAAGTCACTGGCCCTACATATTATTCTACACAGGAAAGAACATCTGATTGGGACACTTTCAACTCGGCGTTATATTGGCAGAGAGCCGGCCAGTACTAAACGGTGTACAATTTAGTAAGCGTGCCCGGTGTTGTGTCAACCAATACAACGGCTGTAAATTGCAATATAGAGACCAACAGAACTGATCGTGTGCATAGGGGACTCACTTCTACCTTGTCTTAATGTCTAGTCAGTGTGTACCGCACTCAAAGTGATAATGAAAGATAACGTGAATTCGCCACTTAGGACGCCAGATCAAAGTCCGCTATTGTTAAGCGTGACTTTGATAAACATTTTGATATTATTAAAGATATTGAAACAGCTACAAACATGATAAAGACTCTTCACGATATTTTTNCTTTGATAAACATTTTGATATTATTAAAGATATTGAAACAGCTACAAACATGATAAAGACTCTTCACGATATTTTTCCCCTACAGTTATTTTCTTATATTAAACCTTATACGTATACTGTAAATTTTGAAATTAGGCGATAACAGTAAATTAGAATGTGGTTTTCATAGATCTGGCTCTCTTACACGCGCGTCTTAATTTGCATATTCTGTAAGAAGTAGAAGAATAATCAGATTTATTTCTCGCGTTTTATTATAAACGATGGTTATGAGGCAGACGTAATGTTCTACAAACCAATAAATACCTTGGGCTGGTTTAACTCAAGAATTTTCCATGCAGAATTAAAGATGAAAAATAAAAAGTATAGTGGAACTGCAAACAACACCGTGAAACTGATGCACGTAAGGCCTAACCCCATAAAAAGTCGCAAATATAGACGAGACTTCAGATGGCGTAACGGCGGTTGAAAGGAACATCGTGGTCGCTAGAAATCTGTGACACTAGAGGTTCAGAAATTTATATTACGGTCGTTAGCTGACAAATTATTTGCGGTAATGGTGTATTAAATTAATTATTCAAAATGCACTCATTACTTGGTGGCCAGCGGTAAGCAAGTACGATACAATATCACAGAGGAAAAACTTCCGTAGTGTGTTTGTGTACGACTTACTTCCCCTAACTTTCTCATACAATAAAATAGTTTCACCAGGCTTAATCTTTGGATCGCTTATGCGTAATTAATTGTCACTTCGAACAATTACGTGAAAGTTTGCAAGTTTATATTCATCGATGAAGCTGGGACTATCACAATAAACAATGTTTTGTATTTTAGTGGTTTGGTAAATTGAAGCACTCTGTGTGAAGACGAGTACTTCCACTCGCCAGGACTTAATAGGTATTCGCGTTTGCCAAACTAATAAAACATGTTACAAGAAAGTTTTTTGATATTGCTTAGAGTCTATTAAAATACAAAACAAAATTAGAAAATAGAACGGATTATAATAAAAAAAATTATTAAAATTCCTTAAATTTCTACATTGCAAATAGCAGAAAATCGATTAACTGAGCGCGGGTCGTTAAAATAATGGTTGTTCAGAGAAAACGAATACCTGTCTAAAAGAACAATATCAACCCCAAATTGGGCAAAACCAGATCTAAAACGTTAATGTATGGCGGTTGCTACGTGTCGGAGTTAAAACTGGTGTCTGTCAGAAGTCAAGGACAAAAATGCGCTGTTATCGCAGTGGCAGTAGGCAAAAGTGATATAAGATTGAGTGTATTCAATTATACAGCACGTATAGTTGTTTAAAGTAAAATAATTATGCTTGGACATCGTGGTAAATTAATTGCCACGACTTGCTAACTGCTAGAGATGTTATAGATTGTGGAAGTAGANCAAAAATGCGCTGTTATCGCAGTGGCAGTAGGCAAAAGTGATATAAGATTGAGTGTATTCAATTATACAGCACGTATGGTTGTTTAAAGTAAAATAATTATGCTTGGACATCGTGGTAAATTAATTGCCACGACTTGCTAACTGCTAGAGATGTTATAGATTGTGGAAGTAGATAAAAACAAAATAGAATCTAAAGAAACAAACANGATAAAAACAAAATAGAATCTAAAGAAACAAACTAAATTTTTTAAAATTTTATTAGCTCTAAAAAAAACTGACGCTTTTCGCGTCTCTATACTTTTGCCGTCAGAACACATGCTCGGAGAAGCTTGCAGGCGGTCAACACCAATAAATATTAAGGGGACGGACGTGTCCAAAAAGGATCCCGCGCCTCACAGCTGCAAGGGCGGGCCACCCAAGTTTTCTACACGTGCAGACGGCATCCGGAGGCAACGGAAGACACCAGGGCGCGGACACAGCTGCACTGGGGCAGCTGCCCCAAGATACGCCGAGGGCCCACGACCCCGGACGTCGTCGCAATANCCCAAGATACGCCGAGGGCCCACGACCCCGGACGTCGTCGCAATAAACCAAAAGCTTTTAGCGCCCATACCAGAGTCGATAGGGACTGACGCCAGAACACGTGCGCCAGTAGGCCAGACACGTGTTTTATTACTCCCCGGAACACGTGCAGACAAGGCAGTTTTAAATTGGCAATGGGGGACTACAAAACGACAGGAGTCCGAGGAAACACGGCAGTCAGCGGACGGGCGTCGACGAGCGCGGAGCGGGTCGCCAACGACGGGCAGCCGACGAGAGTCCGAAGACGCGGAGCGATTCCGGAAGAGCCAGCCGACATCAGACGCAGAGGCCTGCCAGTTCCAGTTCACCAGATCTCAACTGCAGGACCAGCTACCAGCACAACAGGACAGATAAGTACAGTCATCCAGCGTGTGTGAAGGACCCTGAGTAGTGTTCCGCGAGTGCTACGAATATCTAGAATCACCCAGCAAGTACGAAGCAGATTATCCCCCCCCCCCACGACGCGAACTATACGTAATCTACGTACAGGAACGGGAGGGAGTTGTCTCGAGAACTTGTGTGGCAATTAACTTGTTTTAAAGCAATAATAAAACTAGAGATTTTTCTTGAACTCTTAATCATTACAGTGTATTGATTTATTAGGAAATTGGACCTTTAGAGAACAGTGTCAATCACCTTCCTCCTAAACCACAGCTCTGGGAGTTGTCAAAACTATTACTGATATATCGAGAGATGTGAGGAAATGAGAAATAAATGAAAGACGGCATAAAGAAGAAAGATACAGTATTTAGAATATTTTGACAGTAGAAACAGAAATATCGGATGCGTTGATAAACCTGAGCGGTAAAGCATGAAATAAACAAATCCAGGAAATCTTCAACGAATATTAGGTACAGCTTTCGAACCAACGCTGGCGACACTCACTTTCATGAGAAATAGAGAAAAGTATCAAAATTGAAGGATCTGCGGAGTCAATTAAAAGTCAAAGGGGCTAATTTAAATGTAAAACTAAATGCACGAACTCTAGAGACTTTGCCTCGTGGAATATCTGAGTTCGATAGTAATTGAGTTTTCTGCGCGCAGGAAAAAAAAACATCGGCGAAGAAAGCATACGTCATCACCAAAGGTTTTTAGGCTAAAGAGGAGAGCCCCCTTAACTCGAATTACCTTTATAATCTCGGTCACTTTGTTCAAGTCCAAACTTTACGACAAATACAATTTTTCGTTATTCAATTTTAACTCGAGCACGTAGAAGATCAATATAGCTGGAAATATCTTACTTGTTGGAGAATTTTGAAATATTTCACGTTTTCACTCGCCAACAAAGTTAACAAACCACGCAGAAATAAATGGAAACATACTGAGCTAGTATTGCAATACTTTCGTTGGCATGACGACGCAATTCATAAATGTTGATGCNAAATAAATGGAAACATACTGAGCTAGTATTGCAATACTTTCGTTGGCATGACGACGCAATTCATAAATGTTGATGCATACAATATAAAAGATAAAACTACAGAAAGCTAGAAATGTACAAAAGTGAATTTTTTCTGAAAAGAGACGGCAAAATAAACGCAAAATATTTTTTTGAAGCGCTCTCAACTAAACCGAGCATCTCCTCGTGTTAGGAAAGCTGTGAATAATTTCACAGCAAAAACAGAGTTGAACTTGGATAACGAAAAGATTAAACTACTGCATTGCCTTTAGTTTAGCTCGTTGCGCAATGTGCTTCACAGAAGGAAAGCACTACACAAAACTAGTATTTATTATGCTGGTCTCTGTCGTTCATGTTAAAGCAAAGATTTAAAAAAAAATTGAATGAATAATTTTATGTCCTCTTTCTTGACGAGTTTCACAGGATGTCAGTATGACACAGAGACCAGTTGGCACCTCTGCATTTCTCGGCCAACATGAAGTTGTCACATAAAAATGTGAACCAAATACGCTGTTGGTNAACCAGTTGGCACCTCTGCATTTCTCGGCCAACATGAAGTTGTCACATAAAAATGTGAACCAAATACGCTGTTGGTAATAAAAAAGATTCTTGTCGCACACAGTTGTAAAAGCTGTTTCCATAACGCAAACATTGTGCGTTTCACATTCCACTGCGACAGTGGTAACTTATAACATACATGCAGTTATACTTATAGCCAGGTGAACAGTTTACGTAATAGTTAAAAATTAGTCAACTGGTATTTTTTTTAAAACTACCTTTTCGATCGAGTACGGAATAACCACCTCTTTTTGTGCGATGCTAACTCGTATATCCAATAGTAGTATGATTATCTTCGTTTTGGCACAATGACGTCTGGCGTCGGAGCTCGGAACTGTTAATGCTCTATCATTCCGGTCGTCCGGCGGCCATTTTCCCTCACAAACCAAACAAAACCCACTCTTCGATTTCAGAGTCTGACTCATTGGGATATTTTTGGCACCAGTTGATACAGCGCATTGAAAAGCGAGCTTTCTTACTTCTAACGGAAGCAATCCGAAGNGGATATTTTTGGCACCAGTTGATACAGCGCATTGAAAAGCGAGCTTTCTTACTTCTAACGGAAGCAATCCGAAGTACACTGAAGAGCCAAAATAAACTGGTACACCTGCCTAATATCGTGATCCCGGGGGCGCTCGTGCGTCTTCACGGGCAAGACGACGTGGCATGGACTCGACTAATGTCTGAAGGTATGCTGAAGGCAATTCACGCCATGAATCCTGCAGGGCAGTCCAAAAATCCATAGGAGTGCGATGCGGTGGAGATATCTTCTGAACAGAACGTTCCAAGGCATCCCAGATATGCTCAATAATGTTCATGTCTAGTGATTTAGGTGGCCAATGGAAGTGTCTTAAAGTCAGAAGAGTGTTCCTGGAGCCACTCGGTAGCAACTCTCGACATGCGGGGTGTCGCATTGTCCTCCTGGACTTGTCCACGTCCGTCGGAATGCACAATGGGCATGAATGGGCGTAGGAGATCGTACAGTATGCTTACGTAANTGGGCATGAATGGGCGTAGGAGATCGTACAGTATGCTTACGTAACTGTCACCTGTCAGAGTCGTATCTAGACGTATCATGGGTCCCATTTCACGCCAACTGCACACGCCCCATACCATGACAGAGCCTCCACCAGTTTGATCAGTCCCCTACCGACAGTTAAAGTTTGAATAAATGTTTTGTGAACAAAATTGTTAAAATAGTCAGACTAAGGCACCGAGTACGAGTGGTCGGTCAGGTGGGTGGGAGGGGGGTTTGCCCCTCACTTTCCATCCAGGAGTAACATTGCTCCCCTGGGTTGATAGTGGTGATGATTACTTCAGTTTTTAATAACTATTTATAACTTGAATATACAATAAGATATTTTCTGTTTTAGGAACTCTTTTATAAATTAATTTTTAATTGCAAGCAAAATCTCATTATTGTGTTTTGTTAAATATTTGTAGCTCACGGTGTTAAAAAAAAATTGCTGTACATGAAGATAAGTATTGTATTTGTGCATAACCGCGCCCACAAACATACAACACATAGTAAGAGAAAGAGAGAGTGCGTGTGTGTGTGTGAGAGAGAGAGAGAGAGAGAGAGAGAAAGTGGGAGGAAAAGTGATAGGAATGAAATGAATGTGGGCAAGGTAACATAAAATTTCAGACATTACCCCCTCCCCTCTGGAAACAAAAAGTCGGCTCCTATAGTTGAAAGTAGAAGACGAGCGGCTTTCACTGAAGCACTGCACGCGACTGTACAAAATGCAGACCTCGCTAAAAAGTTATACACTTGCTACCGAATTTGTTACAAAAGTACGATTTATGTTGCGTATGAAAGAAGAATGCATATTTTTGTAACAGTGTAAATTATTTAGCTATAATTTACTTATTTATTTACTTATTTAAATGTTTATAAAGTCAATTAAAATATCCCAGTTTTAATTATTATTTAAATGTAATACTATTTATATTCTATATAGTTCATAAAGCACGTTTTATAAAAAAAATGCAAGCAATACCGTTATAATATTAACTCTGGTTGTATGTGATAAGGGTTAGTAATAATGTTTATATATTTTTTAATAATTTATTTTATGCACATATGTTTCTACCCAAAATGTTATCATTTTTATCAATGGAATGAATGTACATGAAATATATTTTAAAAATAGCTTTAGAATGGAAATATGTTTCAATTCTGATTAAAATATAGTCATATTAATTACTTTTTTTAATTACAAAACATTTGCATTATTATTTAACATGCAACATAGATCTACTTTTTTTTCACAATGTTTGTAGTATGTGTCCTGCCTTTTGATGGCTTCTGCATGTTGAACAGTCAGGAGAAGTGCTCCATTAGAACCCACTCTACTTCTGCGTTAACACTCGGCCTCACCCCTTATGCAGAAATTCTTCGTTTTCGCGTAATAAGTTCGGATTCATAGTAATTACTGACAATGTACGATTATAGAAAATGTACATTTTACGAGTTGTTTTAATATTTTTGTGCGTAATTTTAATTGTGCGTGATCTGCTTGTAAAAATTCGAGAACTCATTTGTAAAATATAAATATGTTCTCGACTTTGTACAACAAGCAGATCACACACAATTAAAATTAGGTACGCACGAAAATATTAAACCAATCTTAAAATGTACTTTTTGTATGATCGTATTGTCATTGCTACGGATCCTAAATTATGAAGTGAAAAAGAAGAATTTCTGCAAAAGGGGTGACGCCGAGCATTAAGCTATTAGTCACACTTTGACTTGACTACATACGGCCATGCATATGGCTCACAGTTTGTAAGCAGGGCACAGCGTTTCTGTTGCAGAACAGAAAGTCCTCGGAACAGAGCATTCTAGTTTTCCTTCCCACATAACCATGACTATTACAAACTAACAAGGAATCACTACGTTAGCACAGGAGTTAAGTTGCTGCTGCTCGGAAACCCAACCACAGAAGAGTTCTACAGTCACTTTCCCGCTGATATTTGTGTAATGTGTCCCAACCAGTGGCGTGCGGTGAACTGTTGCAAGGTAAGCTGGTGCTTGCTCACTACTGTACATTCTCGGTGCACGCAGCAGGATCCAGTAGCCACAGTGCAGCCTAGGGAAACTGAATGCATTCCGACCACTCGNTACTGTACATTCTCGGTGCACGCAGCAGGAGCCAGTAGCCACAGTGCAGCCTAGGGAAACTGAATGCATTCCGACCACTCGCGAGCGAGAAACAAGGGGACCCATTCACACACGTCCTGTGGGGTCAGCTGACGAGCTACGTTTTAGCGGTGGAAGCGTAAACTAGCAAGTAACAGGGTACAGCTCAGAGCTAACGCCAGCTTACCTAGCAACAGCTCACCACACACCACTGGTCCTAACATATTCGCCTTTTCTGAGCTCGGCCAGGTTATCTAGAAGTTTCTCTTTTTTTACCTCTGACTTTGTAATATCTCATGACCCGTCTTTGTTCAGCATGAGGAGTCTTCTTTTCTTTTGACGCCATATCTTACGTAACTGTACGTTTCCCGTCCATGTGCGTGTCTGATACGACTCTCGGTACGCTTATCGTCGAATGTCAGCTATCACACGCGTACAAGTGGACATTTTATTTCAATTTGATTTATGGTGTTGTTTACTTACAACAGGAATGCTTACAGGCAAGCAGGCTACCCGCAAATAAAACATTAAAACCGCACAATTGGAAATAGTTACGCAGAAGGAAAACACCTCTGACCATTCTGAGATATTAAATGACGAGGTAATTCTAACACTCCAATTTTTCCGTTGATAATAGATGATTTCTATTTAACTTTTTGTTGTGTATAACGTAAGACGTTAGCGTGATGTTTTCAAGGTACCATTATCGAGTGATGACAAGTTTTCTGTCAAAAAAGTAATTTAATTGTGCTCGTGATTTCTCGTTTCTTTAAGATGTTTACTATTTTTTAAGACCTAATTAAAACAATCTTTCTTTATTTGCATGAGAAGCATCATTCTCGATATATATAANGTTTACTATTTTTTAAGACCTAATTAAAACAATCTTTCTTTATTTGCATGAGAAGCATCATTCTCGATATATATAATATATACATGTGTATATATATATACACACACAGGATGTTTTTGAATAACACCGAAAAACTCCGGCAGGTTAGCCCTTACGAAAAAATAAGAGGAAAAAAAAAGTATCACTTTTCTCCTAAACTGAATATTAAGAGAGTTGTGCGCCCCAAAAAATCGAATTTTAAAGTGGTTTTCGTTAGAAATATTATAAACTACTTTCGATTAAGTAACAAATCAGCGAATATGGTTTTTATAAGTAATATCCCACCCACACCTCTAAAAACGTGTTTGGCAATATCATCATCCTTCATGATGAAAATTNGGTTTTTATAAGTAATATCCCACCCACACCTCTAAAAACGTGTTTGGCAATATCATCATCCTTCATGATGAAAATTATGGGTTGGCATCTTTATTTCCAGATAAAACTCTGTAACCTTAATACGTATGAGATTTTTTAAGGAATATTATGAATCAGCACATGTAAATTAACAATAAAGGTCGTCTTCTCTGAATACTCTCAGGTGAACAGTTTTCGAGAAATCCACGCTTAACTGCCGAAACAGAATGTATGTTGTTTGGCAGGTAGGCAACACATCTCTCAAGAAGGAATTTTAAATTAAGTATTGCGGGGGTTCGCAGTTCCCTTAAAAATCATTTCAAGAAAAAAAGTGTATATACTTTTTCGTCTTATATTTTCGTGAAGAATAACCTGCCGGATTTTGTCAGTACTGTTCAAAAACACTCGGTTTGATATATATATATATATATATATATATATATATATATATCCGGGTATATGTACATGTATACGTTTATCAGTATAAGTTGTTCACGGTTATTTGACCACTATTGAATTCAACATTTGGAAAATGTCTCACTGCGCATATTCCTACACATATTTAAACTCTGCAACTTGACCGGAATGCTCCCAGTAAAGTTGGTAACGACAGAGGGAAAGTAGTTCCATGACTTAACGTTCAATTAAAAGTGTTAAGTAAACATTCGTGAATACCGAAACGGTTTATTTTTAATTCTGTCTTTTAGTTGCGTCAGAATGATAAAATCTTTAAGATATTTACTTTTCTAATAATTTCACATTTTCACTCGAACGACGCATGAATCAAGTGATCAAGCTTATGGTAATGTCAATTTTACATATGGTTGAAGAATGCACAATGTGTATACAAGTAGATCTTAAGCAGAGCTTTCAAAATTGCTCAGTTTACCGTGAACAGCATATATGAACGTATCGGCGTGCACTATAACTCAGCGTATTAGCCGAAAGGGATAAAACCGAAGGCAGTAACGGAACATTAGTATATACTATTTATATAGAGTATTATTTTTGGGTGTACTNGAAAGGGATAAAACCGAAGGCAGTAACGGAACATTAGTATATACTATTTATATAGAGTATTATTTTTGGGTGTACTGCATCTAGAAGTAGGCAATATTTTTCGTTTTCTTGTAAATTGATGGTTTAAAAAAATGAATGTCTGCGTTTACAATGTTTGAATCCAATGGTGAGAATTATTGAAGACCGGAACACTGANATGGTGAGAATTATTGAAGACCGGAACACTGACAGTCTAGCTAGTACATTAAATCAACACAGGTGTGGTACGTGATCGAGGTCTGTAATGCCGTGTGAGTGATCAGTTGCGCAGCGCTGCAGTAGCAATAAATATAACCCAGTCGCACCTCTGCTGCAGTGGCAGTACCGATTAAAAGGGCGTTGGCCACAGGAAAATTTGTTATTTTATATTTGTTTCACATACTGTTTAAATTTTATATATTATCATTTAGTACTCTTTCTTAGCAAAAAAAAAAAATAAAAAATTAGCGCAGAGTTTTTGCTTAAGTACCTACATGCCAAAATCACAGTTTTGCTGTTTTAGAAATGTACAAATAATGAAAACAAACTTACGTACAGAAAACGAAAGAAGATGCCAAGAGCAACTTTAAGATGGCTATAAAATCGTAGAAAAAAAATTTTTCTCAATAAAAAAAATTTGGAAAACAAGGATATTCTTGCATATTATTTTTGTTTGTGGCTGCCCCTCAATTTTTATAAAATAACTTTAGCTAAGCATATCTTAAAATGAATAAAGACAATGCATTTTAATCACACTTGTTAAATCTTCTGCGAATAGTTAAGATTATTTTGTTTGTACATTACAATAACAGTACAATTTTGATTTTGACATATGATTTTCCAAAAACCAAGCGATCTAAAAAAATGTTATCCAAGAAAAAAGTAGTTACTGGTAATGTCTACAAGTTAAACAGTACGTGGTACGAAATATAAAATAACTATTTTTTTCACCGGCAGAGGAAATACGGGGCAGAGCGCAGGTGCCAGCTGCGCAGTTACCAGTGTCTGTGTTCCACAAGCGAACTGCTTTTCTTTCTACGCAGCAACAGAAACCATGCGGATGTGATAAGGCGGCACACTGTTTGCACAAGTAAATTCTGTATTGTGCTAGTATTAGTCCATTCACGGTTACTTCCAGCTTTTCTGAAGGCCCTCTAAAGTTCTACTACGAGGATATTCCTCCACCTAAAGCTTAATTACACTAAAGGGAGAATGCGCCGCATTCGTGTACGCTCAGTGCTATAATATTTTGCATGAGAACTATTTCTTACTAGGCATTACCAACACACCAAATTTCTCTGTGTTTTAATTCATATTAGTTATAAATGAAATATTATAATTTATAGATAAAAAATAAGTAAAAGTTTTATTTAATAAAAAAATGAGAATCTCTTATTTTAACAGACGTATAAAACGCCTGTGATACACGACATATTAATTTACAACCAAACACGTCATACGTGGGGTGATTTTTCAAAAATTGTATTCAAAAGTGGGAAGATACTGCGAATAGACTTCATGGGAACTCCGTTATATAATATTTAAAGTATTAGATGAACGTGCAGAACAACTTTATCTTTATTATAATGCGATAGAATGGCAGGTTCAGTTCTCAGAGTCTTACAGAGACGAGTGACTGCCAGTTGAGCGGATTCATTTTAGTGCATGCTAGACCTGGAACGGAAGAGCGAAAGGTTTTTCTGTTGGCTGCGTTGTCGTGGAGTAGAGAGTGGCGTGGAGTGATTTGGGCGGCTCTTAACATCGAGGTCCTGAGAGCCGATGAGGGTGAAGTGAGGTGAGTATAGAGCAGCGCCGGAATGCGAGGGTGGGGGAAACGGGAGATCCCCGAGAAAACCCGCCGACTAGCGGCATCGTCCGGGAATCGAATCTGGTTCGCTTTGGTGGGAGGCGAGTAGTGCGATAACTACATCACCGCGGCCCCCNTCCGGGAATCGAATCCGGTTCGCTTTGGTGGGAGGCGAGTAGTGCGATAACTACATCACCGCGGCCCCCGGCTGCGTTGTCGGCTGACGAGTTAGCTGTCGAACGCTGATTGGCGGTCGCGCGTTCCCGCACGTTGCTGGCGAGTGACGCCATTTTGCTAGCGTGCGCGGCTGGCGTTCGCGGTAAAAACAGTTGTTCCACCTCTGTTATGAAGTGCTCTGTGCAGTGGGTTCACGCGAAACACAAAATAATACACATGGACATATTTTGTGAACAAGAAGGTGATCACCAAAAAGGTGAATAAGTAGGTGAACACCCTCTTGTATTCAAATCTCATGTACATAGCGTGCACATAGTGGTAGTACTTGANAAGGTGAATAAGTAGGTGAACACCCTCTTGTATTCAAATCTCATGTACATAGCGTGCACATAGTGGTAGTACTTGAATGTTGCAGTATGCTAGTTACTCATTTCCACCACAACACAAAAAGATTTTACGAACCAAACAAATCACTAAAGCAAAATTAAAATCTGTTTTCTACTCTCACATTAACAATATCAGCATAAATAAGTGTACGGGAACTACATAAATGTATAAAACGTGCATGCAAACAAACGACTTGTGCAAGAAGGTGAACGAAAAATAGAACAGTCTCTAAATGATTCTAGCTAACACGCAAGGCCTTGCACGCAAGCCACTCGCAAACAAGTCAGCCAGTCACACGATGCAAGTTGACTTGAACAAGAAAGATGTACTACCTTCTTGTACAAAAAAATGAACCGTGTGTAACAGGTGTTAGGTTACAATCAGCTATATTAATACATTTTGGATAAACAACCCATCTACCATAAAGGATCTAGCAACGTATCGATATTGTTTTGCAATACTAGACTCCTACTGAGAAAGGAATACTGAATTGTACACACATTTTTAAGTCTAGCTTCTCTTGAAATTTATTCACGAATTTGTTGGGGCTCTATGCCTTAATAATGAATAGGAACAAGAAAATGTTGCGTTTTAAACGACCTGTATACTAGACTCCAAGGTCCTATGTGTTTTCGAGCCTCGAATCGGCTTTCTGTTCATTGGCTGCTGTCCCAGTGTGTAANGCTAGACTCCAAGGTCCTATGTGTTTTCGAGCCTCGAATCGGCTTTCTGTTCATTGGCTGCTGTCCCAGTGTGTAACCAGTGTTACCTCAGATCGGTAGTACGGGATTCAGTGCTTATTATTTTTTAATATCTGTAACTGTGTCACTCTCTTAGGGGCCGCGGTAATGCAGCGGCTAGAGCGTTTGCTTTCCACCGAAACGAACCGGGTTCGATTCCCGGCAGATTTTCGCACATGAGAATCGTGTTGGTCAGCGGGTTTTCTCGGGGTATCCCGTTTTCCTCGGGCAGTGCATTCCGGCGCTGCTCCACATCCAGCTCACTTCACCCTCACAGGCTCTACAGGCTTCGTTGTTAATAGACCCGCAAACCTCCCCGTTCCACTCCAGGGATAGCCTGGGTGTGTGTNGTTCCACTCCAGGGATAGCCTGGGTGTGTGTAATAAATAGGGGTAGAGAAATTTCGCGAAAAGATTTCAAGACAAGTTATAAAACACTTTGGGATCGTTTACCAATTTTGATTGGCTGAATTACTTTTTTTTTTAAGTGTTAACTATCTGCACACGAATCACGTAGGAGCTGTGCCGATGTTGCCGAATTTTGAGTGGCCCGATCAAATCTGAAAACGCCTTCTTAAGCAGACAGCGACCAATGGCAGTGGACCAACTTCTGTTGGGTGCTTATAGTATTTAAGCCTACCGTGCACTCATATTTTTTTTCGCGAGAAATCACTAGCTCTACTAATAAACAGAGACCCGGAAATTTCGCAGATTCATTTGGCAACAAGCTAGACGCCACAATCATCTGTGTACTCGAGCCTCAGTTGTTCATTAGCTGATGCTCCAGTTTTACCTCAGACCAGGTAGCACGGGATTCAGTCCTCGTTAACTTTCAGGTTAGTTAGTGGCTCAAATTCGCCCAGGGCGTGTCGTACGAACTGTGGTCCATTTGGAAAACAAGGTCAAGTGTACGCGTGTTTGAGATCTAGCTTGTCCTCAAATGAATTCGCGACATATGCAAATAAATAGGGACACCAGAATTCCGCGAAAAGATTTCAGCGCATGTTATATTTCAACACCCTCCAGACATATCAGCAGTTTTATTATGCTCATTGGCCACGTGTCTCAATGAAAAAAACATTTTCTTTCTTGACTGGCCAATCAGAATTACGTTACTCCGACACTGTACGTCTGTGATTCGCGGGCGCACAACTAAGGCGCATGACACGTAAATCATCCAACTACGACAGTGGATCTGAGTTAAAGTGTCATGAAATACAATTGGTCGTAAAATATTTTCGCGAAAATCTGGCGNCAACTACGACAGTGGATCTGAGTTAAAGTGTCATGAAATACAATTGGTCGTAAAATATTTTCGCGAAAATCTGGCGGCCCTATTAAAATAAACTGTGTGTGTATGTGTGTGTGTGTGTGTGTGTGTGTGTAGCCAATTGTAAACATAACAGAAACGCGCGTGTGTTTGAAGTGTAGCTTGTCCTGAAGTGAATGCAGTCGCTAACAGCGAATGCGATGTGGATGGGTGGGGCGGCGCCGTGACGTANCAACTACGACAGTGGATCTGAGTTAAAGTGTCATGAAATACAATTGGTCGTAAAATATTTTCGCGAAAATCTGGCGACCCTATTAAAATAAACTGTGTGTGTATGTGTGTGTGTGTAGCCAATTGTAAACATAACAGAAACGCGCGTGTGTTTGAAGTGTAGCTTCTCCTGAAGTGAATGCAGTCGCTAACAGCGAATGCGATGTGGATGGGTGGGGCGGCGTCGTGACGTAAATCGCGTTGCAGTTTCAGCAGAAGCAGAGGACCAACGGCGTGGGCGTGGCGACACCTGTGGTGCAGGTGTCTAGTATCCAGATAGAAACCGCCTACAACCAGCGACCCCCAAGCTACGTGACCTCCAGCAACATCAGCCTCGTCCCCAGCACGTGAGTTGCATCCCTCGATGGCCTGCTTCTACCATAGATAGAGATTATAGAAAATCGCGAAGATTTTTTGAGCCAACATATCTTCCACAATACTTCAACTAGTTTATTATTTTATGATTGGATGAACAAAATTTTTACTCGGCTAAGTTATTTGCAGACCAATCACGAACGTTCTGCCTTATACAGGTGAGTATAAAAGAATACCCCAACTTTGAAGGTCTGTATTATCAAAACCAAATAACCTACAACCTTGATTGGCCAATCAAATGAACCGTGGAACCGTGAAGTTGGTTTACCATACATTCATAAATGTTCAATGTGACCACCACGAGCTGCCCGAACGACATCTACGCGATAATCAAATTCGTTCCATGCTCTTGTCAGCATGTCCGGTGTTACTGTTTTGATGGCGTTCGTAACTCCAGGTTTGAGGAGGTGAGGGGGAAGCGAGCTCGCATTAGACACGTCAATGTGAAGGAGACGGTCTGATTTTTCCTTTATGTGCCCAGAACGAGGTAGATGATGCCTTCATGTCTAAGCTGGTTTTTAGCGATGAAGCGACGTTCCATACAAATGGTAAGGTGGACCGGCACAAGTTGCGGATATGGGGTCAGGATCCTTCACGTGAAACCACCGAACACGAGCGCGCTTCCCCCAAAGAGAGCGTGTTTTGCGCTGTATCGAAAGACAACTTTCGGCCCTTTCTTTTTTCACGAGCCCACTATTACTTGAATCCCTTATTTGGACATGCTTAAAGAGTGGTTGTTTCCTCAGTTAGAAGAGGCGGTGGGGGACTTAATTTTTCAGCAGGATGGTACGCCACCCCATTGGCACCTAGCTGATCGCGGATACCTGAACGAGACGTTGCCGCAACGCTGGATTGGTCGAGGAGCAGCTGGTGACCAGGCTCTTCATCACTTACCCCCAAGAAGCCCGGATCTTACCCCGTGCGATTTTTTCTATGGGGTTACATAAAGGATCAAGTGTTTCGTCCACCATTGCCGGCTAACAATGACGACCTCAAAACGAGAAATACAGACGCCATCCAAACTGTAACACCGGACATGCTGACAAGAGTGTGGAACGAGTTTGATTATCGCGTAGATGTCGCTCGGGCCGCTCGTGGTGGTCACATTGAACGTTTATGAAGATATGGTATACAAACTTCACAGTTCCACGGTTCATTTTATTTGTCAACTAAGGTTGTAGGTTGTTTGGTTTTGATATTATAGACCTTCAAAGTTGGGGTATTCTTTTATACTCATCCTGTAGTATCGGAATCCTCATTGGCCCAGTGAAATGGGACAGTAGCTTCATACATGTATGACAGCCAATAAGGAAATAAACCTGTCGGACATGTGTACAGTACGTTGAATCCTAGCAAACATTCAACCTTTCCCGCGATAAACCATAATCTCTAACCATAGACTAAATATAAGGTAGACCGCTTATTCGTTTTCTACACGTGTACCCAACATTGACCTACTCCAAAGAAACGCAACTGTCAAAGCCACATGGTCAACTCTGATAAACGTATTTGTTTATATCTTAATTTTCAAAAGACAAGGTTTTTTTATATGAACAAATTACTTTCGCCTATTTGAATTTAATCTAACTGCATTCCAAATTGGGTTACAGGAAGTATGCAAACATCTCAAAGCCTGTTTACTAATCAGTGTTATTACCTCTATTCCAGTCCAAACGCCGATTTTGCTAGTCGTAATGGCAGCAAAGCAGTTCAATGTTGGGACACGGAAATTGGTTGTGCGCAGCCAGGGAGATCGGTCTACCTCAACTTTAGTCTATGGTTTCTACCCTCTGATCCGAGATGTGCTAATCTTAAGCTGGACTCACGACCATCCATCACACCCGTCAGTCGTCCGTCCAGTTCGGCGGTAACGTTATCTACAACCAATCGCAGGACAGCTTTTTTTAATATTCGTCTGTCCGTCAAAAATTTACCAAACTGTAACTTTCGACGGACGGACGGATGAGCCACCGCCTTCTGATGACATCCCTTAGATGTGAATATGCAGTTTGAAATAAAATACAAGGCGGTGGATCGGCTTATATTTATTTTTGGTTGTAACTTCACGAATTTCAAATGTAAAAAAAAAATTCAGTATTATTCTTATTACGTGAAAAAATATTTCCCCAGTTATTTTTCTCTTGAAAATTAATTTACAGCCAAAATAAAATGTATCTTTAACTAAATAAGAATCACGATATTAAGTTGCCACACTAAAATATTTGCTGTACAAAAGGATTAACGGACGATGGTTTGTTGTAAATCGCTTTCAACAGACGGACGAAAACACAGACGGATGACTGCCGGACAGAAAGAAGAGAGGGATTTGATGGATGGTTGTGAGTCCAGTTTTAGTTCACAATTGATATAGATGGATCAGAGCTATAGTCCATGCATGGTTACTTACATTTCTGACGCCCTGCTAAAGTTCTACTAAAGGTTCGGAAAAAAAACGTGATTTATTATTGAAGAGTTTGCGATAGGAAAAATTTCCGCCCCAAAATGCGCAGTGTTCCAAATGGTAACTTTTAATTACAATTTTAAGCAACATTAATTATAAAAGAGAAAGGTATTACTTAGTTACAAAGTTATTTTATATTTGATTTATGATTATTGCAATGATCCTGTTTTTTAATGTACGAAATAGAGAAAATCTGGCACCGAAAATGTTCCCTTTGCCAAACATTTAACATTGATCTTCCCAACCTGTAGTAGAAGTAACCTTAATCTATTCTAGAAAATTACACCNTTATTTATGATTATTGCAATGATCCTGTTTTTTAATGTACGAAATAGAGAAAATCTGGCACCGAAAATGTTTCCTTTGCCAAACATTTAACATTGATCTTCCCAACCTGTAGTAGAAGTAACCTTAATCTATTCTAGAAAATTACACCCAAAGGACAACGCACCACGTTCATGCGCACTCAGTTAAATAATATCGTGCATCGACATGAAATAACGACCTGCGAGATGAAAACTTCAAGTATGTCATTTCAATGCCAACTTTGTCAACATCAGTTCACCCGGAGGGATGCTTTAAAGACACATTGTAAAATTTGTAGCACTTATTCTATGTAACCACAATCAGCACCACACACATCACAATCAGCATCACACACACCACAATCAGTGCCACACACACCACAATCAGCACCACATCCACCACAATCAGCATCACATGCACCACAATCAGCACCACATGCATCACAATCAGAACCACAATCAGAACCACTCGCACTACAATAAGCAATACACACCACAACCAGCACCACGCAATACAATCAGCGCCATAACCAGTACCACATGCACCAAAATCAGTACCACATGCACCACAATCAGCACCACATGCACCACAATCAGCACCACATGCACCACCATCAGCATCAAATACACCATAATCACCACAATCAGCACCACATGCACCACAATCTGCACCAAAATCATAACCACGATCAGCACCACAATCATCACAACACACAAGGCACAAGATAGTAGAGGTAACATACATATCATCAAGCAAAATGTTGCTCTCACCCCATACGCATTACTGCTGAAGATGAAGTTATCTCCCACGAATTGCAACATGGAAGCCTATTTCCGAATACAGTGCGCTGCATCATCACAGGACCATCAAATTGCGTGAAAATATGTGTCCTACTAAGCATGTTGGAAGAAGAGAATGGCCTTCGGTTCGAGAACATGTACCTATATTCAAAATCCCTCCAGCAACCGAGATGTCATCGACTGGCACGAGTACTGCAAGCTGTATATGGTGTGGGTTATTTCCCTTGCAGCGATAATGATGCAGTCGTGCCACTTAGTGAAGCGTTGCCAAACTCGATATTTGTCTTTGATGACATTGCCTGCGAGAAGCAAAAGTGCATCCAGGAGTACTTAAGCATGGGACGGCACGAAAAGGTGGACTGTGTGTACCTCGGCCACACTTATTCACGCTTACACAAACAGCCACTCCATGACAATGCAAATATGTTGGTGTTGTTTCGCATGAACGATATGAATTTGTGGCAAGTTTGCAAATATTATGTAAATACGGACATGGTTTTTTTTTAATTTATGCATCTGTGTGGCTTGTGCTGGAAAGACAAGTATGGATTTATGACGAGCATTAAAGATTGGCCCCTATATAATGGGAGGTGCCGACAGGGATTCGATCAGTTCATTGTCAACCATCGAGAATGAGTTACAGCATATCGGAATTCGGGCAAAGTAGCCTCAAGCTGCGTCTTGACAAAGACGAAGATGGAGGTTGTCTCGTACCAAGGAACGATGGAACCTGCGATGCTGGTAGAAGAATATTTCGTAATGTTGGCGAACCCGAACGAGCCGAGGATGCTACTAAACATTTCGTCCTCCAAACTGGTAATGTCATCATCTCGGAATTGTGCGGTATTTTGACTGAACAAAACACATTCTTTCTCAACTATCTGTCCGAGCGTGTGGAGACTGAGATCATCCGCGATATGGTGGCCATGGACGAGCACGTAACGAGTGTTCAAAGGCAAATTGCAGACAGATTGAATGTGGCATCTGCGCAAAATGGAGAGAATCTGAAAAACCTGGAAGGATATATGACACTTACATTTACTACCTTGATTTCCCATCTCGCTACAAAAACGGATATTCAGAACCACAGCAGGGACATATTGGATGCCTGCAGCGGACGCCTGAACAAGATCGATAGTTTTTTGATGGAGATGCACGGCTAAGCCTATAAAAGAGAGCAACAGTAACTATTTTTATCCAGTGCGATGTCGGATATTGCTAGCGACTTACATCGGGCGATTCAGTCTGTTCGCTCGAAGTATTTACTAGCCAAGAGGGCTAAAATTTCCTGCGACGTTATAAAGGAAGAAATTTTTAAGCCTGTTACTCGTCGTTNGTGACTTACATCGGGCGATTCAGTCTGTTCGCTCGAAATATTTACTAGCCAAGAGGGCTAAAATTTCCTGCGGCGTTATAAAGGAAGAAATTTTTAAGCCTGTTACTCGTCGTTTCGAAGTGCTCAGGAAGAGCGATAGAGCACCCGTAGCCGTGAAGACCGAAATCGACGATACTGCTGAGCCTATGAAGAAGCGGAAACATGATGATCAAACAGATTAGGACGATGGATCGAATGCGGATTTGCCACACAAGAAAAAGGTACGGAAGAGAGTTTTCAAACCTGCTTTTCGTCGTTACTTACGATCGTACACATCTCGCAATAATGATACGACATATGGCATATACAGGCATAATGGTAAATAGTTCCTCGGTGCTAATGAAATAGAGTTTCTACCTGGTGGAAGCATCCAAGTAGGCGAGACATGTGGAGACACTGGGCTTTACGNATCACAAGACATGTGGAGACACTGGGCTTTACGAACTTCTATTTCGCAAGAAGCCCAGAGAGTTCACAGAATCCGACCTGCTGGAATACAAGGCGTTGCTCGAACTCACGCATGCACTTTACCAAGATAACAATTCCAATACAGGTGTTTGTTTATAAGGATGAAGATCACGAAAAAAAAATTCGACATTTTCGCGGATCTCTTCAGTGACCTAGCACTGAAAATCAGCGAAGATCTGAAGAAGATAGATGACGACAAGGACACCGACTATATATTCTGGGACGACACGAAAGAGCTGGTCGATATACTAAGACTACTGCTCGCTTCGCAAAGGGTTGGAAATTACTCCCACACTAACAAAATAATTTCAATCATTAAAGAAGTGAAGGAGGGAGGCTACATAGAATGAGTCGATTGGGAATCGTCAATGAACTGCACACATCTGCGAGACGCAGCTACCGTCTCCACAAGGTCGTGATATGTGGGATGAACGACCTATTTCAAGCCGACCTCGTCGAGATGATACCATATGCTCGGGTCAACAAGGTCTACAAATACATGTTGACCATCATCGATGCATATAGCAAATTCGCCTGGGCTAGGCCTGTCAAGTCGAAGAATGCCCGTGATGTCTCCGAGGCCATGGCTGATGTGCTGCATGAACGACGCATCCCGACCAATCTACAAACCGACCAGGGCAAGGAATTCTACAACGCTGTGTTCAAGGCCCTAGTGAATAAACATAACGTAAAACATTATTCCACATACAGCAATCTCAAAGCTTTTATCATCGAGAGGTTCAACAGGACTCTAAAGGGCAAGATGTGGAGACATTTCGCAGCGAATGGCAACTAAAAGTGGTTGGATATACTACCAAAACTCGTACTCAATTACAATTCTATATCGTTCACTCTACCACACGCGTGAAGCCCGAAAACGTGAAAGACCACTCCGTGCTTCAAACATTGTACACTGACATGAACAGGAGGGACCCACGAAAGCCTAAAGCCAAGGTTGGAGGCCTGGTGCGCATCACGAAACAGACAGGCCTCTTCTAGAAAGGATTTACAGCGAATTGGAGCCCCAAATTCTTTCGTGTTCGACATATAGACAACTATGCTCCAATGACCTACTTTCTCCACGATCTGAGTAATGTTCCCATCCACGGAGGTTTCTATGCAGAGGAGATCCTGCCTACGAAGTTCCCAGACGTGTATTGGGTCGAGAAGGTGCTGAAACTACATAATGGACAGTCGTATGTCAAGTGGTGGGGTTTCCTGGCCCACCACAATTCCTGGGTCGACGATGCGGAGAAGGAAGGAATTTCTTTATCATTGATTCCCCATTTTAATTATGTGGCTGCAGGCTTGCTAGCCAGCCGTACAAGTTGTTCACAGTAAACTGAGGACTTTTTAAAGCCCTGTTCAAGATCTACATGTATGCACATTGTGTATACTTCCACCATACGTACTGTTACGAACTAGCTTTTCAGCCAATTCGTACATGAAAGATTATGAGAGAATGCTGGGGGCGTAACTCAAATAATGACTCGTTACTTTACATTGAATTTAATATTATGTTTATTGTTCCATTTCCCTCTTACGTATTGAAACGTAGTTAAAAAGCAGCTGCAACATTTCTTTTCTTTTTGCATTGTTCTAATTATTAATTTATTAATTTATTACTATTCTACGTTTCGATACTATCCCATCAGTGTCCTAACCCAGTGACGTCACGTACCGTTTTAGTCTGTAACAATATCTTAATACATCACTGCTATGTCAGTGATATAAAATGTATTCAGTTGACAGCACGTGTATTTTCTGTAAAATTGCACATAATAATTATTGTAACGGGGAGAGCAGTTAACTTACCAAATTTAAATTATTTTCATTGTTAAAAGGTTTTATTTTCATTGTGGTAATGAGTCACGCCAAGTAGAGCTAGAGACTTACGAACTCAAGAAAGGCTGACGCGTACGCGAACCGCCTGCGAGGCGTCTGCCGTGCTCGCGTGGAAGACGATCTGCACACCCAGCGGAAATACAAGTGCAAGGCGCGCAAGGCCGCTGTGAACACACCGCCCAGCGTTTGATCGGCCCACCTGGCCCAAGGACTGCACGAAGGCATCTGGCAGTTCCTTATACCTCAATTATCCGTCTACTTTAATTCCTTTCACAAAATGTTTCCTACCGTAGCGAAGAGGACTTCAACCCGATCCATATTCCTACTGCCACAACATGAACCCCGCAACTACCACATCTACATAATCCACACGGACTCTAGGGCGAGATGAGGGCATCTCGCTAGTGAACATTGGGGGAGATGTTACGGTGTGGTCAGGCCTTAGCTGAACGGCTTGCCTGATCACACCTTCAAACATAAACGAGCGGGATTGCAACGCCACCATTTGGTCGTCGACAGTTGCAGAAATCCCCTCCACCGGTCACTGAGCGCGGCCGCAGAACCACGCGCTTGATATAGGCCGTCGTTAACCGTCTCGTCGTCGTCATTCATCATTAGTCCTTTGGGCGACCCTACCAGCCAAGCAGACCAGGAAGATGGGTGTCCGGCCGTCGCTAACCGTCTCCTAGAATCAGCCTCCGGCAACATTAACAAGGTGATGACGTTCCGGTTAGGGTTATTTAAAATGGCGTGAGTGAAGTAACAATAAACATAATATTAAATTCAATGTAAAGCTCCCCCGGTCAATGCTAATATAAATAATAATTGTATAACTGTAAATTGTAATATATTCATCAGATACTGTTTTGCACTACCGAATTAACGAGTCATTATTTGAGTTACGCCCCCAGCATTCTCTCATAATCTTTCATGTACGAATTGGCTGAAAAGCTAGTTCGTAACAGTACGTAAAATTAACACTGTCATTGATCTGGTCACTTTATTCAAGTGGAACTGTAAAATTATTAGAAAAGTAAATATTTTACAAATTTGCTTGTTCTTACACTTATTTGCAGTAAACAAAGTAAAAACAAAAATAAATCACTCACAAATGTTTACCTAGCACTTTTAATTATGGAACTAATTTTTCCTTCCGTCGTTACCAACTTTACAGGGTGCATGTCAGTCGGCGTGGCCGTTAAAATATATGCAGTTAGGAGCAATAAAATTTTTCAAAGGTTGATTTTTAAAATGTTTAATTCATCGTGAACAGCCCATAAGAGATGTGGCTTGGCGTGGTTAAGATTTATTTTACTCAGGTTAGGAACAAAACGATATTTATTATGGCAGAGTTTGATATTGGGATCATTTCCGCCGCAAGGCACGCTGGTGCTTTTAAGCTGGCTTTAAATGGAGAAATCATATTCATCTGTGTGTCAAAGTTAGTTTTTGGCTCAAATTGTGATATATACACGTACCAGCCAACATTTTTAAGTATTAACTTCATTTCGTAAATATCACGCCTTCCAGTGGTGTTTACAAGAGCAAACAGTAAAAATACGACTGTGGCATTGGGCGTTTATAAGCATTCTTATTTCATTGTATAAACGTTACGAATTTAAGTGCGAAATAAAAATGGTCGCCATCAAAAATAACGTCGTACTTTTATCCTTTTCCTTAAGGAAACTGCACATTAGTACCCTAAAATTAATATTTCACAATTTAACTATTTTTTTCGATTCAGTTGTCATGTTTTTAAAATATTAAATAAAGAACACATGCACATATTTCGTTATATTTCCACTCAGGTGCGAAGAACAAAGTTGATCATTTACGTACGTTTTAACACAATACAAATCTGAATGTTTTACACAGTTATATTTATTTTATGAAAACTGCAACTATCCCATTTACTTAGGCTGTACTCACAACCATCCGTCGCATACGTCAGTCGCCCGTCCGTCCGGCGGTCACGTGATCTTAAACCATACGCAGGGAAACTTTTTTTTTTTCTATCCGTTCATTCGTCAAATATTTCCCAAACTTTAACTTTCGGCGGACGAACGGATGGGCCCCCTCATTCTGACGAGTCTCCGTAGACGTGAATACGCACTTTGAAATAAAATGCAAGGTGGTGGATCTGTGTTTATTTATCTTTAGTGGTAAATTCAAAAAAATTTTGTATATATTCTTATTACGTAAAAAATAATTTTTCGAAAAGGTTTCTCTTTTGGAAACGTATTTCCAACCAAAATATATCTCAAACGAAAGAAATATCGTGAAGTTGCCACACTGTAATTTTGCCTTACAGAAGGATTGACGGACGACGGATCGTTGTGAATCGCTTTCAAATGACGGACGAAAACACAGACGGATGACTGACCGACGGACGGGCGACTGACAAATGCAACGGATGGTTGTGAGTCCAGCCTAACATACAAAAAACAAAAGGCACCCATGTGACACCGGTGCTCTCTGGCGGCGGAAATGTTTAGCTGGCAACCCGAGTGGAATAAAGGTTCTTGTGGAGTTTTCAGGGTGGTGCGGGAGCAGTACTGCTGCCTGTCGAAGCTGACGAGGCGGGAGAAGCTGCTGCTGTGCATCGTGACGGTGCTGTCTCTGGTCGTGCTCACGCTCGTCATGCTCATCCTCACCGACACGCACTGCAAGGCCGTCGCCGTCGTCGGCGACCACATCCTGGGCGGCGGCGTCTCCAACTAGCCGTCGTCCTGCGACGCCGCTCCGTGAGGCGCCGAGCCACTGCCGACAACGCCTCTCTTCGCCTTCGTCAAGCCGCCAGCACGCTCGCGCCTTCAGCCGGGACATCGCATTCGTGAACTCAAGGGCACTGCCTGCCGGCTGCTAGCCGCCGAATACCAAAGGGCCGGCAACTTATACTTTTATTGCGTAAACTTTTATAATACTTGGGTTACAGTTGGGTAAGAAAAATTCTGTCATTAAAGAATGGGCACAAAGTGGCAGCTAATTTCTTCAATACTCTTATCTGAAATATCTATTTTTTTCATAGGCTTATAAAATTTTATCTTGATGTAACTTGAAAGTATAACTAAAATCTGTGAGTCAGCTAGAAATATTTTTAAAACCCTTATTTTTTCAATTATTGAAAAATATATTCAAATATCGAAAAATTACCAAAATATGGCTGTGAAACGTCTAAAAAATAAAAGTGCATACGTTGAACAGACGAACCCATGGTAAATGTAGTATTCAAAAGTCCTTAAACCACTCAAAATATAACACTGAAATAACACAATGTAAAAAGCGCTGAGAACTTACATACGTGTACCAACTAGAAAGACCAAATTGGAACTGATCTTCGGTGGCTATGGAAGCAGGTAGGAAACATAAAACCATCGATTGATATGGATCATCTATCGTACTATCACATGTAGTGATCCTAATATTTCGGTACATACTTTTCCAAAATCGACTTTTGGCCAACTTTTTGGGTAATTTGCCCCTTAGTGCGTCGCCAAAACCGGCTCACGATTTCCCGATAGTGTATTCAATATCATGTGATGAAACAGTGCCATTGTGATTTTTCTTCACCTTAACTTTTCCAGTAGTTAAATTTTTTTCATAAAATAACTATTTTGTATTCTTTACTGCATCTTCGTTACATTAAACCTAGATAAGAGGAAGACTGTAATAAATTGTCAAAACACGTATTTATTTAAGACGGGTACTGACAGGTCTGTTGGAAAAACACTGTTCAGTGTTGGGAATCAGGCTTTGTTTACTAAAGTAGCGTAAAAAAACTGAGAGGAAAAATTGCCAGTGGCTTCGCCCTTTGTACAGTATTCTCTATATTCAGTGGCGTAATGACTGCCACTGCGTCTGGACCAGTCGACACAGCTGCCTGTGTTATTGTGTGAAGAACCGAGCCGCCATGCATACTCATTCCTTTGTCACAAACTGAACTATGCTCCATCGTCATTTGTACAAGTGCTAGAGCGGCGTGGCGGCTGTGTAAATATGTAACTGTACTTTAGATAAGTAATTCGAATATTTGTCTTAAAAATAGAAATGTTTACTCGTTATGTACATAAGAATGCATTGTGAAATAAATAATAATACTGTGCCATGTATTTTTTAGAATATGAATACATTTGCAGAGTTACCAAACTGTTATAGCCGTGTATTTTATTTCTGAAATCTCTTATGTATGCTGGCTGGGTGTACAGTGAAAAAAAATAAATTCTAGTCATCTTCTTAAACTGTAACGAACGTTTTTAAGACACATCAGGCAGCAAATATAAAGGAGGTTCACGGTAAAGTGAGCACTTTTGTAATCAACTTTTTAAAAATTTCACTGCCACTACCTGCAATATTTTACCGGGTGCAATGTCTGGCAAACGCCCAGTAAAGTTGGTAACGATGGAGGGAAAGTAGTTCCATGTCTTACCGTTGAATGAACATTTTAAGGTAAACATTTGTTTGTATTGAAATGGTTTCGTTTTCTTTCCTCTTTATTTAATGCCTTTAAGTGCAATAATTGGCAAATTTTAAAAAATTTCGTATCTAATAGTTGTACAATTTTACGTGACCAACTCATAAATAAAGTGATCAGACCCATGGTAATGTAAAATTTTCATATGGTGGAAGGATATAATATAATCCGAGAATTAGATCGTAAGCAAATCTTTCAAAAGTGCTCAGTTTACCGTGAACAGTCTATAAGAATGTTGAACGTTGCTACTTTACAAAGTTCTAAACTTTCCTTTGCATTTGACTCTTTCGTGAGTAACTGTAGGAACGCTGCCACTGACGAATGGGGAGAAAATCTCTTCAAATTCGCACCGTCTCAACATACGTATACACTAATGTGGTACATTTGGGAATAATTTCTTAGAATGTATCTGTAAGTGTGCAGCGTTACTCGAGGTCAATACTATTCAATTGTTATATGTATGCGTTTTACGTGCATTCGTAGAATTGAAGAAACCCACGTTTGAACAAGTGGATGGGGATTAGTATGGACATAAAAATGTCGCGAGTTCATTTATTTTACTAGCCCAATGTTACTAGAACGGTAGCTTCCTGTTCAATGGCTGCTGCTCCAGCAGTAAAAATCACACCCCAGCAACTCGAATAGCAAAACAAATCAACGTACCGAAGAAACCTGAAGTCGAGAATCTAAAAAATGTTTTCATATTCAAACAAAATATTTACTACTTGCACGTTGCGTAAATATGCGAAATCAGCCACGTAGTATCACTCTTTAGATATTGTAGAAACACTTGCTTGGTTTACATATTTCAGTTCTAATGGTGGCAGAACAGCATTCTTTGTCAATGTTCCTTGCCTGATTGTTCGTGAATGTGCATTTTCATGACTATTCACATGTGATGGTTTATAGTTTCACCGCCATGATTATGATTTATATTATCCCAAATTCCCTTTATCATGAAATAACTGCGGATGAACGACGCAGTCAATAATATTACCCAAAAAAACGTAGGCCAGTCATAAAAATTAAAATACAGATTGGCGTCTCTATGCAGCATGTTTGCCAACACAATAAAGAAAAAATTTGAAGTTTACTATTTGTTCTAACGTTGGCAGTACCGTAGAGTCTGAGTGTACTTCGGCAAACAAATGAATAAAATGTGGTTCTTTTGTTATACTGTTGAGTTGCAGCATAGAATATATATTGGCCAGCTATTGGGACTCGCATTCGGCAGAACCTGGATTCGATTCGCGGTCCGGCCATCCCGATTTCTGTTTACCACGGTTTACCGAAAACACTCCAGGCGAATGATGACATGATTACTTCCTACAGGGCGTGGCCTATATATTTTTCGTTCCTGCTTCTCTGAGCAACTTGCTCCGTCTCTAATAACCTCGCTGTCGACGAGATGGTAAATCCTACCTACTTTCTTCAAGGGTAAAAAGGGAAAAAAAGGGGGGAAAAAAAAGTGTTATTTGTTGCGCGAAAAATAACATGAAAAGTTAGTTGGTCATAACGACGTGGCTGCAATTATGCACCTTGACAAATATCTGGTTTATCTACAGACCAATGAGCAGAATTAGTTCCTTTTATTTCTCGCATATTTGTAATCGACGAGGTGCCTATTCAATTAAATTCGCAGAAATTTAATGAAACATACACATGTTTCAGGTCTAGCTTGCTCTCAAACGAATTCGCGAAATTTTCTAGTTCCTTTAACCACTAGCGTTCCATGGCATATGAACATTGTAGTGGGAAAAGCCTCTATACCTACTGGCTGTTCCGAAAGAATGCGTTTCAGCATTAGAAATAAACAAAAACTAGGGGGCAAATATGAAACGGGAAATAACACGCGAACAGTAATATTTCAGAAATCAAATATATTAAGTTATACAGAGGAGGGTCACGGTACGTTATTCACGCTTTACTTTTGTTTGCCAATATTTTCCCATCCCAACTATAAACGTAGTTTTAGCTCCATTTAAGAGTGATGTATCTCTGCTAAATTTCTTTCGATCCAATTTACATAGATTCTTCCACAATACTGGATTTTAATAAATGTACTTAAAAGTGAGACAAAATTTCATTTGCATAGTGATATTATATAAATTATGTGATTCAGGGAAGCCAATTATCTACACAGGTAAGTCGTGGTTAAACGTGAGACCAGGTGAGAACAAGGAATGGAAAGGCACAAGCGAAAAATTCCTAATCGAGAAACGTGATAAATGAAAGACGGAAAAGTGTAGTCCTTTTGAATATTAAAAACTAGTATGATACTATTGGTAAATAATTATATTACGAGTACAACAATTAAATCAAAGAAGTGCAATTCCTGAACGCCAAACGAGATATAAGTTTGGCAACAGCTTTCACAATTTACTACCTTCTTCAATATACGAGTTATATGCTATAGCGCAATTGCATGGGAAACCTTTGTGTTACCTTGGGTACTTTTAACGTGCAGTTTTAGGACACTGAAGTAAATTTTGTGTAATTAATCAAATAAAAAAAATTACTGACTAAGTTTTTAATGATCAAAATTACTTTCATTAGATGGAGTTAACTTCAAAGTTGATAAAATTAGTACCTTTGAGTCAAACCTCTCCTCTTTTCCTATACAAAGGAAAAAAAATACTTTAAAAGCTCGCTCATAGTTTTGCTGATTCCGAGGGTTGGCTGAGAGTAAGTTTCTGAGCGATCGATCTTCTTAATAGCCAAAAAAAAAAAGTCTACCGGGGCTATTTTCGAGGGGCGATGTTAATGTGGGCAAAAGGAGAGAAGGGAGGGGCATGAAATGGGAGAACTTGTTTACGTGTATTTAAATGCAGGAACGTTGTCGTGGAAGCAGGATAAGGGAGCTAAGAAACGTGGCGCTTTCGACCACATTCTGTCGAATTCAATGGTTCACCCTGGATTAAAAAAACCCTTTCTTCTCGCAGAACACAATCCATGCAAACGTATTTATGACCGCCAGTGTCCCAAATGTCGTTGCAGCGCGAAGGAAAAAAACTGTGGAGCTAAGATAGGTTAATATCTTCGTGACATCATAAAACTGTCCACGGTTTCAGTGATTCCATATCGGTTTAAAAAGAACCGCGGTTTGCCAGGGTAATGCTCAGTTCACAGTGAAAACCGTAACAAGTAAGGCGCTTACGTAGGAAAATGCAAATGTGTGTTTCTAAATAACTGCCTGTACTCCTCGCAGTTATGTCGTGAACGAAGTAAACTTGATGCGAGGAAGTGTACGAAATGGCGATATTTTATTTCCGGTCGTGTGCAAAATACCTTCGGCCAGTATAACTGCCAGAAAATAAAGGGTAATGTATTTGCATATATTTAAACATTTTAATGGAGTGTGAAAATTACGTTTTTTGATACTGTTGTCTATGTTATTACGCTCAACGAGTCATACTTCACCAATTCGACGTAATTTCTCATGCAGACTCTCTTACATGAAATTGTTCTTGATCCATGCTCTAGCCATCTGTGTTGACTGNTTCGACGTAATTTCTCATGCAGACTCTCTTACATGAAATTGTTCTTGATCCATGCTCTAGCCATCTGTGTTGACTGCGCTTCCACGAAGTTATATTGGGCTTCCGTCGTATAGTTGTGCATCAAAATAATACGAGGAAACGTCTTGATTCTTATGGGCTCCAGTTTATTAAGAAATGACAAGATGCACCATAGGTGCGTCTCGAACAATCGACAATCCAGCTTCTTGCCCAAGTGTGCCTTGAGCTGCCATTACATGACGCAAAATTCATTTTCTACGTGACTTCACATACAAAAGATTACGCAGAGATATCAAGAAAATTCCACACGAGAAGAGTTTACACACTGTCTCCACAGGTAACTTGTAGCAAAAAAATATACTTACTGGTGAATAGTAGATGTCTCCTGTGAATGTTTGGCAGATACTATGTTAACGGCTCATGTACACTTACTTTTATATTATCATCGTAAATATTAAGTGATGTGAAGGATCTTCTTTGAAATCTTAGACACCATTTGGACGCCATTACTCATATTGACATCCATACTTTTCGCCAGATTCTCCCTGCCATTTTTTAAATTATTTGTATAATTTATTCTTTTCTCTCTTGCCAGCTTGCAGGTGGTCATATGGCCAGCGTAGTAGGATCAATATAATCACTCGTACCAAGAAACTTGTATCGAAAAATAGAACATGTTTTACCTGTTCATTTCAAACACTACATGCTTTGCACGAAATTCTCGTACGCTATGTAATGCATTATCAGCATCTTGTACGAGTGTTGAATTTTTACCTTGCGTCTTGTAATAGATTCATAATCAAACACAGTACCGAGGACGAGTCTCTAACAACAGTTGGCAACTAGCACGTCAGTCTGAACGTTGAGATACTTGGAGGACGCGCTCGACAACCCCGTTGGGGCGAAGCGAGATGCAGATGGAGCAGAGGAGAAATGCAAGGGTGGGGGAAACGGTAGCACCCCGAGAAAACAAGTCGGCCAATGGCCACGTCCGCCACGTTTTCCCCGTGCTGAACTCGCCAGAAAGGAATCGATCCCTGGGGCCTATTCCGCCAATAGACTTTGCAACTTGTAACTTTGCACTTTTCGTTTTCATTTATGTTCCGAGAATGTTTGAATTTGAAAAGTGCAGAAACTTTGCAATCTCAAACACATTTCTGTTACGCCATAATTTATCTCCCTTTGCCAAATTAATTTATCAGAGTTTTCAAAGTTTTCAGAAGTTGTGCAAAGGATTGATAGGCTTTGCAGTATCATTATTCGTGTAGTGTTATTTAATACTTTATTTCTGATGTTGTAATGCTATTTAATGAAAACTGACATTTAATAAATTCATTTCATTGATTATTCTGTGAAGGAGGAATGGAAATGTAGTGTTATAAACACATAACCTATAAAAGTGAGACAGGAATAATGATAAGGCATATTTTGCTTCATTCAAATGACGAATCTGGTGACAATTTTTGTTTTCGTGGAAAGGTAGCTGAAAAACTTCCAAAATAAAAAGTTTCTTTCCGCTTTTAATATTTTCAATACAGGTAATTTCATTTCAATGGCTTATCTTTTCTTACTCATGCTTTCTAAATACTTGAGCCAGCACACTTTTAAGAACAGCGATCCAAACCAAGACTAGGTGTGTTTCGAAGAAAACAAACAAATACAGTATGATGAAAAGACTAAGCAGAGTGGCCAGTGAAATGCAAAGTAGTTATAATTATGGTGGAACAGTTTTCCTTTGCACTCTTACCTTTTATGCAGAATGTAAAGTGCCACGTCTCTTGGCGGAATGCTTGTGCGTTAGCCGCGTTACCACTGCAGCCTCTTCCTAAATATTTACAATATTTTTACCAATTTTTTTTGTAACTCACTTAAAATCTGTTTTCGTGGCGCAGTTGGTTGTGTGCCGTCTTGCGGCGTGAGGGTTTCCAAGTTTGAGTCCCGGGTAAGGTATGAATGCAAATTTGTGGATATTTGTATTAGTCGGTCTATATGAATCAATGCCACCTAATACTGTAAAAAGTTTAATAAACGTCAATAGCATGCCTTTAATAATTATAATTCAAGTCCGTGTCTCCGTGATTGAGGACATATTGCACATGAAGGGTATTTATGGTTGGCACTGTACGCAACAGGGAACCAGTAGCTTATATTTTGAGTGTGTTCCTTGTGAGAAATCTGATTTTCTCAACTTTCTGCGTCTCTCAATTGTGAATGGCCAATGCTGACAGCAACGAACACGCAATAGGCCTACGCTTTCATTGGTTACGAGAAACACGCTCGACACAAGTACAGTGCACATCAAAATTTTGAACGACTGCGACACTCGAGCATGAACATTATTCGGGACTGAACGGGTTAGAAAAAAATTTCACCTGAAATACTTATTTTAAAAGCCAAAAGGCTTACGTCCATACTGCG